>CABFWB010001487.1:98327-116113 GCA_902151455.1 Timema bartmani
ATTGATTCCTTAGATTTCTTTCTTCTTCCCTCCATTCATCTCTAGTAATATAATTTTCATAAATTGGAACATGTAAAGCAGATCCGAGTTTCCAAGCTGTCAGCAAATGGTTCAAATACCATTTTATTAAGGTCTTTATATTAAACTGTTTGAAATGCTTATAGTTGGACAAAGATGCGCCTCTTTTCTCATTGATTCTATATCATTGTATATTATTTTATGCGTGTTCTTATGTGGAGTGGTGATGATACAATGTACATTATTCTGTTCAGAAATCCTACGAGTTTATATAAAGAGAGAGAAAGTTTGTGCGGTGCGCATTACCATTTATTTTACTTTTTATCTAAGTAGGTCTTCATATATATATATTCTAGAGTTTGCCGCTTATTCCGCGGAGCCTAAAATATTTACCATTTGGCCCTTCACAAAAATGTTTGCTTAACCCTGAGCTACATTAACATAGCTGTAAATAATTTGCATCATATTTTGTTCTATACTGTCTGCCCATGATTAACTACTGCTACGGAGTTGGGATGAAGAAGGTAGAATTGAAGAGAATTACATCTGAGTTGGAGTGAAGGGAAAGGATAAAATCATTTACTAAACACCTACCTCAATACATATAGTAGATATTCAAACCTTGGCTATTCAATCACGGGCGAACTATGCTAGACGATTAAATAAATGAGCAATAATATTTGATAATTTCAGCTATAGCAACATCTAAATATCATATTATTTAATTTGAAAAATGACACATTCACACGCTAATCGAACCCGGGACCTTTGGCTATATATATATAGCTACTTAACCCATAATGATATGCGCGTTCGTACAGTTATAAATTGTACAATAGACAGCAAAAACCAATACCGACTAGATGGTGGGTGCTCATGATCTTAATTGATCACACATTTGTAGCTGACGATTTATACATGTCCATCACAGACTCTGCCTTAAAATATGAGTTAAGAATTACCCTGGGCACGGGACAATTCCTGGATATCTCAGAGGTAAGAGCATTAGCGTACTAGGAAAAGGGTCCCGGGTTCAATTCCCGTGTCCAGGTGTCATTTCTCAATTTAAAGAATATATACTAGACGAGCTTAACCTTTGGTTCTTATATCCTCCATGGTGGATAGTTTGTAGTAATAGAATCACACACACAATCCATAGCGCAAGCGAGCTATCCTGACTGAGCGGCCTTCACCGTAAGCGATGATAGTACTACCACTTGCGGACAGAGGGTGTCATGTGGTCATCACGATGGGCCCTTTGGCCACTAATCTCAGTTTTCTAGACCAGTGGTATTACTGATTTATTTAAGTAACTCCTCTTTTAACCTCTCGAGACTAAGTTTGACCTCATTCCTGACTCTACGCTTTACAGACCAATTCTGTAAGCACCTGAGACCGAACCTTGAACCTCTGGATCTGTGGCCAGGATCGCTAACCAATATATCATAGAGGAAACCCATCATTAGTCATAATATATTTGTGTTAAAACTATGTGTAAATTAGGCTATTTTTATTTTCACGAATATTTTGCAATAATATATCCATTTTGTAATTTTAGTCTTGGATAGTGGCAAATTTAGCAGAGAATAAAATCTGATTACTAGTCACCTTGATTGTGTTTCTAATATAGTAAGAACATGACTTTGTTACACGTCCATAGCAACTTTGCCTTAAAATATTGAATGATGTATGATATTGGACACACCTTGAATAGTTAAGTAAATTATTATCAACACTCTTAGGTTAATTTCCATTTTTAAATCAATTTTTAATATATATTTAAGAAATATCTCACTAACGAAATTATTATAATCGCTAATACAGAATTTCAGAATAGAAAATATCAACGATTGCTTAAAAGAAACAAGATGCAAGAATAGGGCCTAAATATACCATTTAGCTTCACAAGGTAGCCTAGGCAGTCCAGCACAGAAGGTCTGTGGCAGATATTGCCTATCTACCTCGGGACATGAATAAGGCCATCCGACGTTATTTGATCCTATAGATGATATTTATAAGTATTTAAACCCCCCTTCTCAATATTATTACCACGTTATTATATATGTTTACTATTAAAAACAACACGTATTTTTTATCAACATAAATTTCACCTGCATTGATGAGCATGCGGATTAAATGGTATACTCATCTGGTTAGGATTTCTACAAAAAATAGGTTTGGCATTCAAATAACTGTGTTGAGGGTATTGTTCTATAAATAGTTTCCTAGTCTACCTCCACTTAAACGCGGGACAATTTCCTCCACATTTTAAGCTATTCATACCCTAGTAGCGGAATTAAAATGCTTTTATCCCAGAGGGGGAGTTAGATACGCGGAAAAATTAAACATATATACCAGTATTTATATGAGTTCAGCTCTATTTTTCTAGTTAAATGATAGATCAGAAATTACTTATGAAATGTTTAATATAAATGGAGTTAAATGAATATTAATAAAATATTTAAATCATCATTGCCACACAGCCAAATTGACGTTTAAAGCTATGTATATAATGAAGTTTATAAAATGTTTTATTAATAATAAGCATTTAAGTACTTTTCAATATTGAAAATATGTTATCAGTTTTAGGGAAAGATAGAAGATGTATGTATAGCACTACATCAGCATTACAATGTTTTAAGAAACATATTTTAAAATGATTTTCTATATGCAACGAAGACGTATTTCTACCTAAAAACTACAACACTAATATCAGCACTTTTCATAACCAAGATAAATCAGTTTTTAATGTAGAAGTGTGAACATACAAGCAAGCGATATTCATAACTTTCGTTAGTAAATTTTTGCACTTAACTTTGTAATACTAATATTACGATGCATTTTCAATATGTTTATTTGATTTTATAAATATTTCCGTTAGTTTTTACTTAAGAGAGGATTCAAGTATATGGCCTGAACGGGTAGTAAGATGAGTTGGTAAAAATATTGGATAGTGTGAGAGTGAACTAAGTTAGTTGGATTTTTACCCAAAAAAAATATTGGAAAAACCAAAATTACGTCTCTGTTAGGTTCTGTTCCGTGGTTGATAATATAAGTGGGCAAAGTCTAGGAATTCTAGGTCTTCCAGGGGCTTCTGGATTCTGTAGATGCACATCAGGAAATTATATTATAAGATAAAATATCTGGATGGATGACAGCTATTTGATTGAATTATATAAAATAATTAATATGTATTTGATTATAGTTTGACTTCTTGTAAACCACTCTCAATCGCTGAATTAACTTTAACCCTACTTATTTACTGAATGGACCAATTAGCCTACATATCTAATAAAATAAGTCCTTAAGGATCTTATCAATTATTTTCTGTGAAGACAATATGAAAGGTTTCTTCCTCTCCTCTGATTTCTGTGATCCTTTTGATTAACACGTTACTCTGTGCATACACCTTTCAATACGCGCGGTGTGACGAGATAGGCACTGACAAGTGTGAAATTAGATAACAGGATAGGAATGAAGGATAACCATTATGTTCTTAACTTTTGTTTCACGTGCAGAGATGTTTCTATTAAGTTGGTAACTAGATAATATGGTTAATCATTTAATTGGAAGACAGTTCCCAATGTAAATAGGTTTTTAGATTTAAATTATAAAGTTAACTTAAAGAAGAACACATTCGCAAACTCTGTATATATGATATGAACAAAGACTACAGGATCTAGTCTCTTAGACTGTTAGCTTAGTTGCATTATAGGTCACATTATTGTATTTTAATTCATTACTTTAAATCAATAAATAGTGTTTTAAGTAAAAATATCCATCATAAAAAAATAAGAGGGAAATTTAAAAATTTTGAGTTACAATTATTCGCTTTTATTATTCATTACATTGTGTAAATTTAAGACGTGAATTGTTTAACCAAATTGAATAAATATGTTGCAAAGCATAGGTCTATATCTGTAAAACAAGTGAGTTTATTTGTTTTTAGATTTAAGTTAAAAGAGGCCAACAGTTTTTAAATTTTATCGAAGCTACCATCTTGAGGTACCATAAATATCCAGTGAGTTTAATAATATTATACTATCCATGACAAATGTGTGAAATAATTTTAAAGATATTTCTTTTAAAATGTTAATATTTTGAAAATCTAAAAATGTATTTAGTTTTCTCCTTCTGTAAACTAAGGTTGGACTTTAAGTTGGCCGCCTTGGTAAGAGAGAAATTTCCACGAAGATGTTCAACTCTAACGAAAAATTTAATGATACAATGCATTATTTAAAAAAATTCCAACATGACTCTTTTTCCTTAAAAACGAGTTCAGTTATATTAGTAAAAATAAAAGGGTAAATATGGGAAACTAGATCATTTTCAAGGGGATTTTAAGCATATTTGCAATACTATTAGACTAGGGTTTGTGAAAAAGGACTCTTGATTCAGTCTTCTCCTAACAAATACGGTAATTGTTTTATAGGTTCACATTAGAAAAGTGTAAGATATTTGAGAGCTATCAGAGAGCTTGAGTCTAAGAGGTTTCTTAGCTTTCTTTCACCCCTTTTTTTTCATAATGGCATGACAAAGAGTGTTTGTAGGTGAAGGGCAAAAGGGAGTTAGATTAAATGGACTAGATAATTAGATCCAGAAAACGACAAAAACCGTCGTATTTTAAGCCGTGTGGTCCGAGAGCAACTGATAATTTATCCCTGACCGAGTCGGTCACATTACACAAATTGTTACCTTTCGTAAAAAGAGAAAACATATAATGCTTAAAATACAGCTGAAAGAATCTAAATATTTGTTTAAGTGTATTTCATATTTAGTTGAAATCAATCCATTTGATAAAATTATATCAAATTAAAAAACACATAAAAGACAATTTTTCTAAACTAATTAGGATAGAAAGATAATACAATAGATAAGCAAACGAATATCATAAAACAAATGTTTCACATCAATAATTCTGTGTTTGGAAAGTGCTAATAATCGTTTGATTACATTTAACTCCTATATATTGAGATTCTTCTACCCCTCTCATGTTACTATAATGTAACTAGTATAGGCCTATGTACTGTACAATTTCTTTGTAGAATCTAAACAATATTTCACACGGTAGGCTGAATTAGATTTTCACAACCCTGGTACCCTATTCAAGGGATGCTTTGTTGTTGCAAAGTATAAAGTATATTTATGTTCTTTTCCCGCTTTTCATACTGTATTATTCCCCCATTGGGAGTCCCCGGGCTTAACTTATCTAGTGACCTGTCCGACCATCCACACAAAAATTCAACTGTGTGCTCAACAAGCCAGGAGGTGAATTCCAGGGCATCAACCTTTCACATTTCTCTTCCCTCCTCATCCCGTAATATCACGTTGGTCCTTTAGGATAAAAAAAAAAGTCGTCACAGTATCGTACAGGACGCAGGATATGGGGTACGTCCTTAAACGATGACGGCGATACACGTCCTTTTCAACCCTTAACATTTCCGGGAAGGCCCGCTCGAAGGAGGTCTCTGAATTTCATACTTCAGGGATATCCGTTTAGTCGCGTTGTTGGCAAGAGGGTGGCGTTTATAAACTGGTTAAGTGTGGTAGTTAAATAATTTAACAAGCTTGCATTTTACTACAGGGCAGTTAATTGGGTACGAGCTAAGTGGAAGAACTAGTAATTATGATGCAAGGACTTTATAGACAAAGCAGTTAATTAACGCATAAAAAATAGGTTATTATAAAATATATTAGTGTTGTTTAGCAACTATCTTGTCTCACTATAACTAAATAGTTTTTCATAATTTTTTTTGAATTTTTAGTCCTTAATAACCACATTATGTCCCCAATTAATTTTAAAAAAACATGGTAAATAGCATATTATATGGCCGAATCTATTAATTAAAAAAAAATTGCTGGCCAGCTAGTGAAATGTTTGCAAATGGCTAGTCGATGAAATGTTTAATTGTACTATACATGAAAAATAAGTTGACTCATATTTTATTAAATAAATATAATTACAATATGTATGTTTAAAAAAAAATTAAATTGAATAATACGTTTTCTGTTATACTAATTACAACTTTTGTTTGAAAACATTGCCCCTTTAACAAATTTGACGATTTTTATTTGGATCTTGTTTAATATTGTAAAATTTTTATCATTCTTTCGAAACAGACAAGAAAAATAGAAAATGGCCTCAAATTGCAAAAAAATAAAATGATTGTTTTTTTTTAAAAACCTTTCCAAAATCCATTTTTGATTTTGCTAATAATTATTAGCGTAGTGTCACTATTATAATATACTTAACATTAATTTGAGCCCCGTTTGGTGCCCGCATGGTCTAAAACGGTATTCTCGCATTAGATTAGACTGCTGATGACGGAGAGGTTTAGGTTCGAATATCAGTTGGGTGTACTGAGGATAGTTTGTACAAAATGGTTTCCCCCTCTTCATCTGCATTTAAATATAACCTCCTAACCCCTAAACCCTTAGTGTAGTAATTAGTAAACAAGCCTATAGCCCGAATAGATAATATGACGTGGTACTAGAACCAATCTTTAATGTATCTATTAGAAATTTTTCCTTTCAATTGAAATAAATTGTACATTTTGATTCGTTTTTATAATAATTAACTATATTATGTGATATTTATTCATTCAAAGTGAAGAAATGCTGTATCATATATATTAGTACTTAAGCGTACAACCCGAACTGGTAGTAAGACGCGGTGATAAATATTAAATAAAAAGATAATTAACTATAATATCTTATGGATTCAAATAAATATGTGTCAACTTAATCCTCTTGTATAAAACTTATTTCATCGACAAGTCATTTGTGAACTTGTTACTTAATCATTTTGATGCTTTATCTAAAATGTATTCAGCCATATTGGATATAGGACAGTAAAACGGGTCGGGTTTATTAGTCCTTAATTACAATCAAGGTTAGTTATAAATGGTTAAGTGGAGGAGCTACCAATGTCTGAAGAATTTTATTGCTGGTTTAACTTAGATAATAATGAGTATTCTCTATTTTTTTAACACCTCGTCTTACTACCCGTTTGTGCTATACAATTATGCAGTAATTACACTAATTGTTTTAGGGATTAAGTAGGTTATATTAACGGTAAGTTTACACATATTTGCGTGGAGGGTGAGTGGAAAATAATTTAGGAAAAACCACACTCAATACACACGACCAAGATTTGAACCTCGATCTCCCTGCAATTGGCAGTCTAGTCTACTGTGAGACTAGCACGTTAGACCAAGTAGCCACTGAAGTGGGTGACATCTTAAATAAATAAATGGAAGAATAACCCACATTATTTGGAATAGGTACCAGATTTTTTCTTACCATCGCTTCTTAATAGCCGTTCGGGTTATACACCAACTAGATGTTAATCACGTCTTGTGTAGTTTTCTTGTAATGGGTAGTTATCTGGTTCTATCTTTCCTTCCCCTTTATCAAAACCCACTGCCCATCAAAGCCAATGTAAGTAAATTCCCTTTAATCTCCACCTTTCTCATTTATATTTCGTTAGTGTGGTTAAAAATGCAGATAACATTCTTGGGTTGTAAGTTATGATGTGAAAAAAAACTGTTTCAGAACCTTCCTGTGGCAGAAAAAATCTATTTATGTGATGAAGACGTTAATATTATAGTAACCACTACAAAAATAATTGATTAGCCAAAATCGTACAAATTGTTGATATAGTTTATGATAATTTGGAGCAAAATTTGCAAAAATAGGTAATTTTCAATTTATTATAAAATTGTTTATATTATTTGTAAAAATATATAAATGTATTCTCATTTATCATGAAAAATTAATCCTAGAGAAGTACCCATTTTGAACTCAATCTTAAAGAACATTTTCGAAACATTTTAAATTTGCAAATTTTAATCACCCAATTATGCGGTAAAAAATAGTTTGGTTTTTTTAGCACTGCATCTTATCTTTACAGTCTATACACATAGTTACTAATTAGGCTAGTAGGCTATGGAGGTGGAATGTGAAATTTAGGGGAATTGTAGCTGCACTTTTGTGGAGAGAGAGTGAAAACCATTTAGTAAAAACCAGGCTCATCACACCTGACCAGGACCTGAAACCCGATCTCTCTGTCATCTTCAGTCCAGTCTATTGTGAGATTGACACCTTATACCATGTGGCCACCAACTCAGTTTAATTCTTAGGTACCCCGTTCCGACTGATTCTTTAATTTAAGTACCAGAGTCAGCCTACGTTTCTGGAAAATAGGTATTGGTCATTAATATATAAGTATCTATTTTAAATAAATACATGTACTTCACACTTAAATAACTATATTAAAATATTTGACTATTACTAAGCGTATAAACTTAAGACTTATTTACTTTACATCCATTACTGATTCCAGCCTGAGGCCTGGGTCAGTTTTTATTCAAGTCATAGGCCTATATTTTTCACTACCCTCTTGCTAGGCCTGTCGTAGCTTCATATACATTATAATCTAACTTAAGATTAGGACAGGAACAACATCAAATCCCCGCCCGTCAATTTATCACTATGAAAGGGTAACCCCACATTTCACCAAGATAAATTTTCGAGTACGCCAGGAATCGAGCCTGGGACCCTTAGCTGAATATACATACATGCTACCGGCTGAGCTAAGGTGTCTCTTATAATAAACATAATATATTTTATTTAGTTTAAAACTTGGTTATTAATAGATCACTAGCTACTATTGTCACATATACATGTATTGGAAGAGATACAATGACTTAATATTAAAATAATAAGTATGAACTGAAAAATGGTAGAGGTACCAGGATCCAAGAATACACATAATAGAACAAGTCTTTTTTTAAAATATCACCAAAATTAGTCCAATCATATTTTAAAACTTTCTAATGAAAGAAATAGGATGAAAACTAATCTAAATAATTTATAGCTTTTCTACTACATACTTACAATAATCCATTTTCACATCCACAAATTGATTTGAGCTTCGCGCTTCCAGATGTTGACTTACCTGAAAGAAGAAAACATATATAATCAAAAATTAAGCAGCTACACACAGAAACATGATTCTATTTGAGTTAAAATGTTTTTGTAAACATTTAATCTCGTTTTATCTTTCTGTCAGACATTTCAAATGTGATCTGACAGGGCTAATAGTTTAAAATATGATCAATTGATGCCAGTAATTAAAATTAACTACGATATATTTAAGAATATATTGGGAAACCATGTATTAAATTAGCATCCACTGTAAAGATATCCATCCACCCTATTATAATGTATCCGTACACCCTCAAGTTATATCTCCAAATATCCAATAGTAATGTACCATTCAATTACATATCAATAAATTAAGAAATGTCGACGCATATAAAACACTATATTATATCAGCTCTAGGTATAGTAATAAAGTTCATCCTTAAAATGTAGTTTTGAAAGTGTTTATTTCTATTACCAAACCTGTTCAATCAATTTGAGCGTGATCATCCTAATTCCAATATGATTATAATTTATACTACTGGATCTATTTAGTTGATGATATTTGTTGTTTTTGGTGGTGATTGTTGCACTGAAATGTATTATAAACTTTTTATTTAGAAAATATCCATATAATTAGAGCTCACTCGACTTTATTTATAAAAGTTTACTGGGAAAAGGCTATAAAATGTACATAAATATGTAGCTTTTGGTGTTCAATTTGAATCAAAACGTATATTTTCCCCCTTCACGCCACAATGACCTTTAAAACGACCTCTTTCCAAGCTCTTTATCTATTCGTTGCACCAAATCACTCAAGTAACAATTGAGCTGTTATTATTTTCCTCAAATGTACTGCGCAAGCACAGTCTCTACCATATTTATATGTTTTTCAACACTCTCCAGTTTGCCTTGTGAGGCCATATTTTATTTTTACCTCTGTTATTATACCTTGAATAAAAAATTCAATTTTTTCTTAAACTTGCAAATGTTCTTATTTTTGGTTACATTAAATTCCTTATAGATTCCGTCAACTCTCTTCCGGATATTGTGGGCTCTAGCGGTTAAAGATAAAGGTGGTGAATGGTACACAAACAAAAGTAAAAGATGGAAAATTCATTAGGAAAACTGGGTTTTAATTTTAGGCAACTTTTTTACCCGACATCCTGGACACCGGCTCACAATATATTAGGCCTACGTTGAAATCTTATTAACATAGACTCAAAATTAAGTGATAGCTAGGTGACATGGGAAATTATTAGTTTTGTGATACTATCTAAGAAATTAAAATGGCTATCCAAACACATTTCAAGTTCATTTTATCAATGTTTGGATTTATAATACATAGCAAAACATATCTATATACTTAAGCCTAACCTTTAAATTTATGAATATCATTCAATATTATTGATTTAAATGCAAATTAATGATAAATACTGACAAAAGGAATGTACCTGTCACAAGACAGAACACCTAATAGTAATAGTATTTGTTAGCTGTAACTATTTTGATAATTGAATAGGTTTAAATGTTTTAGTTTGTGAGAAAATTTTAGTATAAAGTCCTGCTCTAATTGCACCTTTCTCTCTCATCAACGAGCGATAACAACATGATTGATTACCGACTGTGTTGCGATGGTTGTTCGCCAACATGTGTTGATTTATGACTTAGGACATGTAGAACACTCACATGTTACAGTAATTTTATATCACTTCCGTTAGCTCGGCTGGTGGAAGCATAGAAGTTGGCAATCCACAACTCCCTACCCATCCCCCTTCTCCAACTAGTTCGCCAAACCACTCCTCCCCTTACCCCTCACACACTTGATACCAACCCTACAAATAACGCTAGCCCTGTTGAAAAGATGAGTGCTTTGAATTTGTAACGAATTAAAGTTACACTTTCAAATTGATTTTGTCATTGTGTTTGCTGCATTGATAATTTGTAATTTCGCTTAAAGGTGGATTTAATTCTGCCATGATAGACAAATGAAAGGATTATAAGCTCATAAAACATTTAAATAAAATTGATTAAGATTGAGATGAATGTAAATAAATGATGCAACATAATTGTATATTTTTTCTCATATAATGTATTATATAACAACGTTTTCAGCCATCTGCTATAGGTTAGCATTTATTAGCTATGTTTTGCTTATAGGCCCTACTTAAAACTTTTATATTATACATTTTTAACTCAGTTATAAAATCCTACTCTAAAGAAAAAAAGTATCACTAAGCTCAGCTTAACTTTTTTAAATATAAAACAATCATTTGGTTTTTAATGTAAAACACTACACTATACAGATAGCCATTTTTAACAAAAATTTCAGAGCTTTTTAAGAAAAGGTAAAATATTTAAATGCCCTTAATAATTTTACTTAAATGCTTTTTTCTATCAAAATTACTGGTTAACCTTTCTTGTATATAATTTTGAGCGAAATTTCAAATTTTCAAAAATTAGTCCTTAGTAACATAGGTACCCTTAAACTTACAGCTTTAGGCAATTGACCCTTTTCATTTGGCGTGGGAATGCAAAGCCATGGGAGAAAAACGGTTTTATTCAAGAATTTTTATAGTTCTACAATTTTATTTTCGGAAACGGTTTGTTCAAGTATAGAAGCTTGATGATTAAGTTATACTTTTTATATACACACCTCCTCTATAATTTTAATGCTGATCAAATGTCGATACAATTGACATTTTTCAATAAAATACAGCCTGTTTCATAACAAAAAATAAGAAAATGTACCAATTAATAAACATCGATACGTTATCTTAGAAAGTGTGTTGAAAATATTAACATAAAAATCTCACTCGTCCTCGAGAAAACTGATATTTCCAAACTTATGATTTTTCCGCAAGACCTGTCCGGTAGCTATTGCCATTTACGGTTTCCGTGATTCGTCTGTTCTTGTTGGCGCGGAAAGATACTTTCATCGGCTGTGAAGCCACGCCACGCCTTTCAACCTCCCATCCACCATTCCACAACATAGGTTTTATACTTGCACTCGACAAGGCAAAGGGCCTTAAATTAAAACCATGGTTTCACCTTAAGATATTACCTTGTAGTCAATAAATATTATATTTTAACAAAGTTTATAGAACCGATTTGGCTGTAGCTCCAAGTAAAGGAACGTGTACAGACGGACAGATTGACGGACTGAAAGACAGATGGTTATGAAGCAGTTGAGCGCAGCAGTACTTGATAGTAAGCACAAAGTAGTAGCATTTGGACGAATGGTAGTGGCACTTGAGCGTTTAGACTGGAGTAAGAGGAGTTAGTCTTTTCTTTTTAGTGTTTTTATCTCAATGTGACTTATTTTAAGGTTAATTTAGGTTAGATTAGGTCAGCTTAAGTCAGGTCAGTTTAAGTTAGGCTAGGTTGGGCTAGGCCACACTAGATCTGGTCATGTTAGGTTATGTAAATTTAGGCATCTTTCGTATAGGGCACAAGGACTCTCCTATTTCTTTCGACAATCTCTAAACTTTAAAAAATAAAATCTGCTAGAAAACCGTTTATAAATAAAGCCTTAAGAGTTAATCTGATCCGCACTCTTTGCATCTTCATCCTCCTAACAGAGTTGTAACATGGACTTCTATGTCCCTGTTTATATGTTTAACCTCAAGGATCTGCCAAAAATCTGTGCAATACAGATTACTCTATATCCACATTTCTAGAACACAACTGGCCTAAATTAATAGTATGGTATGTAACATGGCAATGATTATATGTAGCTCTCCAAATTTCAATATCCATTTCCGTTGATATTTTTATAGTGCCATTAGCAGTTGCTTAGCGGGGTTATACATTGCCACGTCTAAAGTTACTACAACTAGACTTCCTGGCACAAGTACGAATGATATTACTATCTCAAATTGTTTCTTAAATGTGGTTGAACAGCTATCTGTAGATGTTAATGAAATTAAAGGTAACGTGGAGACTTTGGGCACTGGTTTTGTTTCACCTATTAACAGAAGCCTCTGTTAAAATTTTTGACCAAATATTTAAATTTCACATCCGAAAAAACACATACCCTCAAATCTCGTTCAACTACTTCGAAATTCTACCCTTTTGACTCTTAGGAAGTCCATGTTAGATGCCATGTTGAATATCTCCTCTTGTGGATGTCAGAGTTTTTTTGACAGTTTAGTTGAAATTCAATACCCTAAAACATTATATTACTACAGTTATTTCTTTCATATACAGTAACTACATTATTTTAAAATTATTTTTACAACCATTTTAGCCGTCATTTTGTTTTAGGTTCAGTTAAATTTGAGTATTATCACAATTGATATTCTTTTTCTTCACAAAGAGTCCACGGGGATTGTTTTTTAAACTCTTGCCCCCAGACTATATTTATCATATTAACAAAGTTAAAAATATATGGTTACAATTTTTTTTCTCTACTACAGGATAAATATATATTTTCACGCTGAATTAAATAAATATTTAAACAGAATTTTTGATTTTTTAATTTGATTAAATGTAAATGTGCATGCACAGATAATTATTTATACAAACTTCAAAAAGACAGCTTATGGGATATTTAAAAGCAGTTCAGATATTTAGAGATCACGCATTATTTAATAGGTGATAAATTATTTTAAAATATGGCTTACGCTAAAGTGAGAAGGAAATCTCTTAAACGTGATAACTTAAATTTTAAATGTTATTGTAATTTATTAAAGGTAAAGTCAATTCATTTACAACGAAGTTTAAGAAGAAATTTTGAGCTTTATGTATTAAGGTTAAAGTTTAAATTTAATAAACATAATAAAGATAATTAATAATGATCAAGAATTTATTTTATGTTTCTAAGACTTCTGGACTGCCATTCTCATAAGAAATACTGCAATTCTAGGACAACTTTCTTCAAGTCGACAGTGCACTTAAATTAGTATTGTTATGTTTATGTTTGCTAAGAGTAATATTTCAACACAAGCCTAATCTCATTCAAGAATGTTTTAATGATCTTTTTAAATTCACCTCATTATTAATTAATATAAATTTAAATTTTCTCTAAGATATATTCTCAGTTATGTAGTTATAAATCATGTATTTCTTTCTAAAACTAAGAAGTCGATGCCAAAATAATAAAACCAATTTTAATTTTAAAATTTATATAATAATAGCAAACCATTAGTTATTAATAACTCCATTTATGAACTATTGATTAGAAAAGAGTCCTAGAGGGAGCGTGCCAGTATTATAGAGCGACAGGATAACTAAATCTCAGTGTAAAGTGCCGAATATAAGGGGTATTAAAAAAAAGTAGTATAAAACTTTAGAATATTATAGTACTTATTCAAATTAGTAAAAATATGTATGTAAACCTAAGCTCACAAACCATCACACAGAGATACAAGCCAATTTGTATTTCGGTACCAACAAAAATCAGTATGAATAACATAAATCATATCTGGGTTTATTTGGCACAAATTTATCATTCTATCTCTAAAACAGGTGTTATAAGTGTTGTATTTCAATTTTTACACAGAATTAACATCTTAGTGCCAAACTGTTGCTTGCTCTTTGAAAAATCCCTGGCTTTTTTCGTATCATCCGACAACAGTTTTAAACTCGCTGTGTTAAGTCTGCAAAATCATTTATTAAATACGAATACTCTAAACTTTTTCAATTTACTCAATCATAAAGAGACCAAATGAAGAATGTCACGGGTCTGGAGGGGAGGGGGGGGGGGTAATGCGACTGGATGCAATGGCTAGGTTAAGCTCCGGTCGCATGTCTCTCGGTTCCCTGACACTGTTATAATTCAAGAACACTATTCCCAATGGCATCTTTATCGGCGAGACAAGTATATGTGTGTTATATTAGTGGCTAGAGACCTTAGCTCAGTCGGTATCGTGTCTGTCTTCTTAGTAAGGGTCTCCAGGATTGTTTCCCGGCATGGCAGAGAAATTTATCATTGGTGAACTGTGGGGTTCCCCTTTCCCAGTGATACATTAACGTCTGGGGGTGGGGGGGCTGGATGTTATGTTCGTTCTAGACTTAAAAATAAATGAAAACAAACTAGCGCTGGAAAGTGAAACGTTGAGCATAGCATACCAAGAAGCTCCATGTATATTTACTTTCCGGCATAATATATTTTTACAGTTATTTATTTTATTTAAAGAACTATGTTTGCAGATAGCTTAGCTTAAATTTACTATATTTGTCTGTTTATTAAAAAAGATCAATGAAATATATAAATTGATGTAATGGGGTTAAAATTGAGTTATGGTTGTTATTATTGTATATTAATTATTTTTCTCATCACCCATGAATAATATAACCGTTTCAATAAGATGAACAAACCTATATACATATGCAACTATTATCTATAATATAACCTATAGTTCAGACTATACCCGACATTAAATAAGACCGTGAGGGGAGAAACCCATTGTAATTATAATTACAATGGTCACAATTGAAATAGTAACTGGTGAGTGTTGGGTTTATTGCTAATCAAAGAGAGGTATACATGTTTCCACAACAAACAAATATAAACCACAACATAGTTTATAAAAGTATACATTTGTTAGTCGTTTGAAGTGTGCTTTTGCCATTCCAATTTATCCTATTGCCACCGTTGACAATCTAATCACTAATTATTTAGATAGCGTTGTCCGGTAACAGTTACTCTTCATATCAAAGGATCTGTGAGTTAGGGTGCTAGTCACTATTTGAAAAGCAAATATAGTGAACTGTATGTATAGTGTTTTTTTATAAACTAGCGAATATTTCAACTATGTGTTGTAACAAATTTCCAACAGATTGTAATCATAAATTATATTTGAAAATAATTAACTATCTACTAATTATTATAAACAAGAGAGGTTTGGTTTATGACTTTATATCTTATGAAAAGAGTAAATTCAACTAAACGACAATCTGAAGCGGTGATCACACAGTCTTATTGTCAAGCTCATTTAGTTTTATTTTCCACTGGCAAGGAGGTTGGGGTTGAATCCCGGCTGGGTGTATAAAGGATTATCTACCCCCAATGATTTTCTTCTCAATCTCCTTCTCACAATGACGTGTACATATCCTTTAAAGTGATATATTATTCATACCTATTAAAGGGTATACATAACTACAGGTATAGATGTATTGTTATTCCACTATTAGAGTTTCTATTTGTTCAAGTGGTTCTGTTAATTTCAGCTAGCAATGGATGCAACCGACGATGCTTTGACGATAGTGGTCTTGTTAGTAGATAATAAATATTGTCAAAAATTTAAAATAAATAAATGGTACGGAAATCCCCAAGGATTTTCTCACTCTCTTGTTTAAAAATAAAGATATATACTCACAACACGAAATATATGTGAAACAAAATAATATACACTAGCAAACCCAAGCATAATTGCGCTATACTTCGTAAAACATATATTATATATACTCCCGGTTTTAGATTTTATAATTTTATTATTAAAGCATTATTAAAAATCCTCATTTATATATTTGGACCAATAAAAATATCTATATTGGATCCAGAATCTATGGTCAGCACTTCGTATTAAAATTTCAACTACCAGTTAAAATTTCCGAAATTTTATTAGGTGTTGCACATCTTCAGGTCATTGAATTACTATTAAATTCCTCATTTATAAATTTTGACCAATAAAAAATGTAAATATTAACTATAGTGTCTAAAATGATAGAGATAGAATATTGCTGTACAAACATTTCCCCTAAGAGGTTAAAGATAAAATAAAATAAACTTATTTAGAGATTTATTAATATTTAATTACTCTATGTAATTAGAGAATTATTACATTAGAGCATAAGTAGTATCTTTGTACGACAAAACTCACCAAATGATATTTATATATTTTCCAATATCTAAGAAACTGTTGGTTTTGTAAAAATATATTTCAAATAAAAGTTTTCTATTATTTGTGGTGTTACAATTTGGCAATGATAAGTTATTTAGTATTTCAAATAGTTGCGAAGATACATAAATTTACGCTTCTGTAAAGTACCCTAAAATTCATTTTCATCTGAAAATGAAAACAGCCATTTTGTTTATTATCTTAATCAACGCATAGATACGACTTTTAATCAAAATAATTAGAGCCGATTTTGAAAAATAATTTATTTTATCTTTTCGACCTTAAGTAAACTATTCTTAAAATTAGGGTTGGAAAGACACACAGACATACGGTTTTGCAAAAACGACTTTTTATGGTTCGGGGGGTCATGAAAAGTCAACAACCATCAACATCTTGCCTTAGAGTTTTTTGGCGGTCGCAATACTTTACCTTAAGTGTTCGAAAAGTTAAGAAATATATATATTTGCGTATAGCTTGAAAATTATTGGTTTTATAAGAATATGTTTCAAATAAAAGATTTGTATTATAAATATACCTACATATTTGCAATGATTAGTAATTTCTTATCTCAAAGAGTTAAGAGGATACGATGAACAAAATATAATTTAGGCATCAGACTGGAACCCTTAAAGTAATTTTGACTAAAAATTGAGAGTAGCCATTTTGTTTGTAATATAAATGAAACATGAAATGACATGAAATTTAATCAAAATCGTTAAATCCACTTTTGATAAAATCAGTTTTTTCTTTTTTCGCCCTTCAGTAAGTTACCCTTTATTTTAGGGTTGGGTATCCAATTCCAAAAAACCCCTCAGAGCAACCCTATGAAAACCCTAGATACCAGATTTTAGTCCAATTGGTAAAATAGTTTAGGATCTACTCCACGGTACAGACAGACAGATGAACAAATGGACGGACGGGCAGACAGACAGAGAGACATAAATTAAAAAAACACTTTTTTTTATTTGGGGGGAGGCGGGGGGGGGGGGATTAAACTTT
>CABFWB010001487.1:116169-143575 GCA_902151455.1 Timema bartmani
AAACTTTGAAATTCATCAAAATCTCGAGTTCGATCCTTTTGACGATCACAATACTTTCTCTACCTGTAAAGTAGCAAGAAAGTAAAAATGTTAAGTGGTGAAAAGATCGGTTTGAGAGAAGAGAACTTATTCTCAAATGAACTTGTTATATGAATGTGTAATGCACTAAATAGAGTTACATTGATTTCAAATTAAATAGTTTTTTCCGTAAGGGTCTCGTTTGATGGATGTTTTAACTGGAAAAAACATGAGTGTACCTGGCTGAATAAGCATGAAGTATCTTTGCTTGTTAAAACAGCCTAAGCTAGATGTGCCTCTGTGTGTACTATTGTTCCGGCTGCTGTATTGTGACACAGATGTAACCCCCGACTGCTCACAGAGATGAAAATGGAAGTGAACTACAAAATGGCGTAAACATAGATTTCAGACGCTCTAGAGCTCCATACAGTTTGTGTCAGTGGTTGTAAACCATTTTCCTTGATAGTGGTTTTAGGACAGGTGGCTGTTGACAGGTGTCATAGTAATTCGTGAAGGTGTGTGGATTCAGAGATGGTTTGTCTTGAGGCCATGCGTGCTGTTGTTGTAGACCGTTTGTTATAGACAATTGATTTTGGTCAGTTTCTGTGTGTCTGTGTGTGTGTGTATGTGTGTGTGTAATAAATTGTGTTGTGTTTAACATGAGTAGCACCAACGGAGGTTAGAAGTGACAAGGTGGGATACCACCCAATATTCTTATGTAAGTAGGTAGTGTAGTGCTGTCTGTAGAGACTTATGCCTTCTTTGACATCCAACCACGACACATATCTATTTCTATGTTGGCAAGACTCCTATTTGTACAACTTGACTTATTAATAATAAAACCCATATCAACAAACGATTAGTCTTACAATCATAGCTCATGTGATCTTTCCCCTCCAATCTTATCCCAGCCATTCTGACAAGAAATGAGATAAGGTTGGTTCATCACAAACTGGAAGTCAGGAGTGGAGAGGGGTGGTCACAAATTAAAACTAGCACTTTAGAGATTGTCATAGATATTTACGGATGGATGAAAACCACTTTATGGATCTTGTGATTATTTACCCCATTAATTAATAAAACTGTCACTGTAATTAGATAAGCCATACAGCCACACTAGAGGATAACTATTACTCTGAGATTTCTACTCGTGGTATATTGCCAGCAAGGAGAATATGACGTTATTGCAGTTAATATTGGTGAATGTTATCCTTGGCCAGTTAATCTATGAGCTATGGCTTAATTAAAGATCTTGATTCAAGACAATGTTAATATGGTAATTTTTTAATGCGATGATTCTTTGTTCTTTTGGCAGTTGGCGTCGTTTCACGGTTGCGTTTTCACCATAAACATCAAAACTATCATCTTGAATTTACGATGGTTTGAAAATTAATTATCTTTAACTGAAACTAAGACTTTACTGAGTTAACGAAAAAATTGATGAATCTGCTCTGATTTTTATTGGAAGTGAACGAGTAATACGTTAGGAGAAAGGGGTGGTCAGAAGAGGACGCAGTAGCTGATTAATATTTATCTTTTGGTGATGTGAGTTGAGAAAGAGATTCATCGTATTCTAATGTGGAGACTCAATCGGGTTGTCTTGCAACCAAAACTAAAATAATTAATGTAGCTTAGCGTAGCTCCCCTCCCCTCTATAACATTTCCACTAGCATTTTAAATTTCAAAAATATAAAACATTTACAATATGACTATAGTTGTATATTTGCAAATTTGTTAAAATAGTGAAATTTTTTTTTTATGATTTGGTTTTTTCAAAGAAAAAAATATTATAAAAACCTCTAAAAATATTTGATTAAAGTAGAACTTCGTTGATGAAAACTATCAATTCATTATATAAGTTGTAGAACTCTACCACTATTTATCTGTCACCGTGTTTCCTTTGAGAATGGGTATGATGAAAACATTCATACAGGGAAATCTGGATTCTTGCGTTTCCCATGCAAGGCATATTGTTGAAGACCAATTTTGTATTCCGTTCCGTATTGCGTTCCAGTTCAGAATATTCCAGACAAAAATTAGCATAGAACCAACAACCATTGGTTTGGTTTCTATATTCAGGCACGTTTTGATATTTTAAAAAAAATTTCATCATCACCTAGTTTTCACTCGCCTCCAAAATGTTTTGACAACGAAAACACATAGTAAAGATCTTCTACCTAAGGCTTTAATAAAATAGATTAGAATAGGCCGGTTATAATTCAACAAACCCTCTGTAGATATACCGGATATGCTAGTACATCAACACGATACAGTTTTGATTCCTTAGCTCAAAGTTTACTGTTGATTTTATTTACTAGGCTTTCTTTGTTGGCAGTGGGATCAATATCTTTTAGTTTTGAACCAATATGCAGATTCTCTTTTGGGTAGGTCATGGTAGCCTCTAGATTTAATTTTCCACAGACGTTGTTCACCCTAGTAATTTTCTATAAACTCTTCTATGCATTCTCGGTGGCTACCGCGACAATCTTCCGTCATTGTTTACAAAAATAAGTGTAAAAAGAAAGACTGAAACTTATCTAATTAGTGAACGATGTGGTGGTGGCAACAAAAATAACTGAACCGAACTCCCTGCGCAATTAGGTACACAGGCTCCGGTAATGCCTGAAAAGTTTGCTCCGATCCAGGTATATCGAATGTAATTAACTATTTGCTCCGGTCGCCTGTGCACTGTATAAGCCGAAATATTTGTACAGTTATGTTATCCACACTTTCAGTTATACCGGACAGGCGCGCTTGTACAGGCATACCTGAACATGCGTAGCGGCCTATAAAAGAACACTCACTAATTTTTATTTTATGAATGAAAGATAAGTTCCCTGGCAAGATATCGTAGCATGTAATTTATATGATATGATATCTATAATTAAAATTCCATAAAGACAATTAAAACAAGCTAACAAGTACTAATATATTCTAATAAGATTCAGCAGGTATTAACTCACTGTGGATTTATATTGCCGGTAAACGCCCAAGCTCCGAGGAAGATTTCTCCAGCGGACCATGCCGGTACCACGAGCAATTCCACGCCTTGATCAAAGGGCACACATCGAAGAAAAGAAAGATAATTGTCTCTTCTCGCCACACTTTCTGAAAGCGCTAGTGAGAAATCGGTGTAACTCTGCCACTCTACAACCCCCCCTCCCCCCTTTCACCCCTTGGATCTCCTGATGTAGTCTAATTCCGAGGCAGTTCTGTTGCTATATAACACATTTCCAGTAAGTCGCATTTTTATTTTCCATTATATTAATTCACCGGAGGAGGAACTATGACGTTAAACTTCAGCACCGAAGAATCTGCTGGTGGCCACGATGTGTCAGACGTTGGTATCAGCGCCACATCACAGAGGAAGCCTCTTTTGAGACTTTAAGTATCTGTGTCTTTTGTTTAGAATCTACATTAGATTCTAAACTTCGTTTCTATGTCCATCAGACATTGTTTCATGTATTAGAATGTCAAACTTTATTTTCAATGTTGATTAGACATAGTGTAATGTGTTAAGATGTCTGAGATATTTTCTATGTCCATCAGACATAGTTTTTGGGTCAGATAGTCTGACGGTTATTTCCATATGCCCATAAGGCATAGTTTAAATACGAGGGCTCTATGCTCTATTTATATATATGTATATATATAAAAGTAAATCAGATTCATGTACTCAGTAAACACAATCACCTGGTTTTATATATAATTATATATATACATTCAGATTTCCTTTTATAAGTCCTTAAGACTTTGTTATATTTATCAATATATGGCTATGACACCCTAGAGTGTATGATCACGTTTAAGATCTTCTTATGGCATGAATCAGATCATCTAACGTTTTCCGCTTGGACCTAGTAAGGTCAGTGACTGATTGCAGTCACGATTGTCCCCTTTTTGTGTAGCTATTTACGTTGCGCAGCCTGTGGGAGCAATACTAGATTGAGGTAGTGGCCCGCAGGCATAATGCTTTGTTCCAGCTCCCTTGAGCGCCATATGTATCTAATTAGTGTTCAATGATAGTTTGTATTAGCTATTGTGTACCCTAGTAATAGGTTAGTCTACACATTTACTATTGGATGTCCTGGCAGTGCTCATTAGGAAATGACCAGCCAAAGTAAAATCGCTGTGTAGATGCCTGATTGTTAGCCATCTATTATTTGTAAAATGGAAGCTCCTCTTATAGGATATTATTCTTTGGTTTTTCGTAACCCTCCATGCGGGTTAACACAAGCGAGCTAGCTAATAGCAATCTTCTTAGTAACACTAAAAATATAGGATTTGATCCTATGTTCATATTTTTTTAATTGTTTCACTTTCATTCATGACTATACCTCCCAGGTATTAGTTTGGTATTAGCCAGGCTAGATATCCTTTATGTAAATTGCCTAAAAACTCAATTCAATTTGGATTTCTATTTTTTACTGCCGCTGAGTTGAGGTAGACGCTCATTCGTACGAGTAAGAGTGAATATCCCTATTTTTAGAGTTATTAAACTGAACAAAATGTTCTATCTAGCTTCTTTTGGTTCCTTGTCTTAAAAGTGTTAATATTTGTTCGTCCAACTGAATGTTTTCTACCTCGATAACAGAATACAGCTATCTTTAATTAATTGGATTAAAATCTTTTCATTCATAAGTAATTCTATATCTCTTTGTTTGCTTTTTAATAAACTTATTTGTTAAACCTATATATTTCTGTGATGTTTATTCTTTCCCTATCCTTCATCAATTATAACTTATGATAATATATAAAAGTAATCGTCTCTTTTTCTACGTGATAGGAGAAGCGACGGTTCAATATAATTATTTATTAATTAGTTTGTTGAAATTATTTGTTGAACCGTAAAATTTGCTCTAACTAATTATATGAATAAACAAATAATATTTGAAAAGTTACACGTTTAATTTTACCTTTCTCAGATTCCTTCTCACTGTTCATTATATTGGCGTTTCTTGGTTATTTAAAAATGGAGGAATTTGAAGCGCCACAATTTTGGCACGTAAATGTGCTGTTCCCGTTCCTGTCTTGTATGACGATTTGGCCTTTTTGAGCTCCTTCTTATAATAATGGATTACTCTGGTGTTAATTTTCTTTACAACGCTTTCTTTGTTGGCAGTGGGATTGATCTCTATTGGTTTTCGACCAATTTCTGATAAGTAGCTTTTTTATTGTTCATGGTTGTTTTACACTTGATTTGCCAAATACATTGTTCTCTTTTATACATTTCTATTAACTTATTAATGTACTCACAATTACTACTGAAACCCTTTGCCTTCATTGTATAAAAAAAGGCGTGTAGAAAGAATGAAAATTCTAAAATTTCTAGAAAAGAGTTACGGCATGGTGGTGGTTACCGAGGTTAGCCGTCGTATTTTGGTACAATTGCACGAGTACGCCTGCACCGCTTACTCTTATGCAGGTATATCGAATGTAATTTCTTATTTGCTCCAGTCTCCTGTGTAGGCCGAAATAACTGAACAGTGTTTTAATCTTCACTTTCAAGTATGCCAGACAGGTGAACATATACAAGCAAACCTTACAGGTGTATTTTTAATTGTGTAATGGCCTTTAGATTAGCGTTTTTAATGGCTAGGCATTTAACCCAAACGGGTAGTAAGATGCTGTAGAAAATATAAAATACCACTCACACCTGTGGTAACATGGACTAAATGTCAGGTTCATATATTTTGGTTTGCCTGTGAAAAGAAGTTTTGATCTCAAAATCTGTCTAGCTTATTTCCGTCTTAGTGAAATATCTATCCACACTTTTAAGACTTTTTAGAATATGTGGCTGGACCATCTTTGTTCAAATTTTGTAATTAAGAATATTCATATACTGTCACGACTTAAAATAAACAATGAATCAGAAATAAATTAGTCAAAATTACATGATAAAAGCACAAATAGTTTTCCACAAAAGTACCTTTGAAATTTTTTAGTTTCCTTTAGTCATTTGTAGCGGATAAACTATATATATTTATTATATATATATTTATTTTAATACATTTCCAAATATAGTAATATAATGCAGAGTTTGTGCTTTAATTTCTCAAAAAATCATCTTAAATAAATGTCTACGTGAACGGTAACAATTATTTTCTTCAAATTGTACATTTTATAATAATGTTAACATATTTTGATTTATCTTTAGTAATAAATAACACACATACTCAACTTTATATAGAAACTACAAACATGATATGGTTTTATTTTAAAGCTATTCTGAGAGTTTTGATTATGATTTCCCTATTTATAGTATTACTACATTGTTCAAACATACCCACGTATCATCAAAGGGCTGTTTGTTTTTTAAATTTGTGATAATTCTAACTGCTTTAAATATAAAACAATTTCTTTTAAAATAGGTGTTTTTCAACATATTCTTCAAGCTACAAATTTCAACTTACAATGTATTACTTGTAGGAGACAAGCATATTAAAGGATGATTGCTACGAACACAACTTTCTCGTATGTGTACCAACATGTAACATGTAGATTGAAGATTTAATTTTACACACCAGATTTCTTATTTATTAGTGAGAGTGAAAATACTTAAATTATGATAGGTAATTGAATAAGTATTAATGGAAATCAGATTTAAACGGTCATTATGTGAGGAGGATATTGTGGGTCTATGACCGTAAGAATAATATCGTGGATCTAGGATTGTGAGTAAGATAAAATTGACATAGGATGGTGAGGAGGATAGCGTGGATATAGCACAGTGAGGAGGATAGCGTGGATATAGGATAGTGAGGCGGATAGCGTTGGTACATAATAGTTACAAGGATAGCGTGGATATAGGATAGTGATTAGGATAGCGTGGGTATAGGATAGTGAGTAGGATAGCGTGGATATAGGATAGTTAGGAGGATAGCGTGGACATAGGATAGTAAGGATAGCGTGGATATAGGATAGTGAGGAGGATATCGTGGATATAGGATAGTGAGGAGGATAGCTCGGATATGTGATCATGAAGAGGTTAGCGTGTTTCTATAATCGTAAGGAGGGTGGCGAGTTTGTTTAACTCTATTGGCAGTCCTCCTCGAAGGGGCCAAGGTAATCAATACAAGCTCTATAAAGAGGACAATCCTTTTTTTTAAGGATTGACAATACACATGCATAAAATAAAAAGGTTGATGCCTCAGTCATTGTTTCCATAATGGGGGATGTTTATGATAAACATCGCATTAAATGACAATAACATATATACTTTTGGATTAATGTTGATGTAGTATCTACGTCTGACAATATTAGGTTAGTGGTTATTGTTAACATGAATACATTAATCGAAATGGTTCATGGTATTAGAAACAGTTCAAAACAAACAATAACAATGGCTTATATCATATCTAACATAAAATTATTAATAAACGGGCTATTTTACAATCCATTATAGTGCTCCATTAACAACACGAGTTTTTCCTTTTACCATAATGGCTAATTGAAATCGGTAGTAATGCTTTTTTTAGTAATTTTTTTTATCAATGTTTTTCAGCCCTTCCCAACATATGTATTGCAGATCGTTAGCAACACATTAACCTAAATATATATTATTTATGTGCTTTAAAATATTAGTTGTCTCTCCCCTTATCAGTCATTGCCTGGTCTAAAGCAGTGTTCTCCAACTGACGGCCCGCGGAACAAATGTGACTCGCAAAATATCCTTAAGTTAGATTAAAGGGAAACTCTTGATGGAAAATGTCAATAAGCTAATAGTTCAATTAAAAGTATTTATTTACAAAGCTCTTGATTTCATTTTATTATTAATTTAATTTGTTGGTAAAAATATGTATACAAATATATTTATAATTGTGAAAGTGTATGTGCGTATATATTTCATATCATGTTTTTGGAACCATAATACATTGTCTTTGGTACTAAGAATTTGAAAGATTTTACCAACCAAAAATATACAAATTAAAAATAATTGTTTATTAAGTGTTGTTTGTATGCCATTATTAAGTTGATGGGATTACTAAATACATTTTCGACCCGCGGTTCTGACTGATAATCATATCCGGTCATTGGAGTGAGAATTATTGGAGCACCTTGATCTAAGGTCTCACTTGTGCAATATATGGAATTGTCGGTGGAGAGGAAGTATAGAAAAAATGTTATATAATTTCACAGCAGTGGCGGATTTATATTTTTACCGTCTCGGGGCTACACAGATCTTGCCGCCTCCTACCCACGATCCAGAAACGTCTTTATTAACATCCCCAACCTCAGTCCCCCCTCCTCATCAGACTCCCGTTCTGTATAAACTATGGACTAAAGACAACACAAAGAAGTAGTATATGAATTATAGTAATAAGGAACTTACGGTATAATATAACACCGCATGTTATTTGTAGAGTAATTAAGAGATGGATAGTGGTAATTTTGTCAAGATCAATAGTTTTTCTTTTTTTACAAAATTTGCTGCCTTGGGCTAGAGCCCTTGAGCCCTACTGTAATTCCAGCAGCACTGGTTCACGGGGATTCAAACCCCTATCATCTAGTCATTGCCAGTCCAGTCTATTGTGAGAATACCGCCCAAGAGCATTTGATCACAGAAGTAAATGGATATTAGTAGTATAGTGCAGGCAGGTTTGGTTTAGTAAATTGCCTTGATTACTATAATTATATCTAGAAAGATCTGTGTTTGATTTGATTCGAATCACAGTCAGGTGTAGTGAGAACACTTTTCATAGCATTAACTTTTTCTGCTGTTTCCCACCATATTTGTAGACTAACTATTCTACATTTCATCTATAATTCCCCTCTTTTTACTGCCCATGTGGGTATAGTATCTAATAAATAAACTGTCTTTCAGGGATGGTGTGGGTGATTTATTATTAATAGTGTAACTATGTATTCATTTAGAATTTAAAAAAAAAAATTGGTTGAACTTTTTATTTCTTGAGTCGGAACTCAAATCAAGATTTAAAAAAAATGGAATCTTTAATCCAAATACGAATCCTGGGATATTTAAAAATTCACAACATTAATTAAATTCAAAATAGTTTTAATTTGATTTAAAAAAAGGTTTTTCAGGAATTCGTGCCAGAGAAAAATTATATTTTGTCTGTCATATCTATTATGTCATAAACGTAGAAGCTAGCACTTTTTGATTAATTTATTTATATTATTTTAATGTAGATTTGTCCTTTTATTTTAAGATTTTTTTTCCAAACACAAAACTCTATAATTACATTTACCAATTGTTTAAAAATGTTATTTTAAGTTAATGTCTTTATTTTATTGTATTCAAAATAACTTTTTGAAATTTTTTAGGAATTTCGAATCTCTCAAATGGGATAATATTTAAATAAATAGAACTTCCCATAGGTTTTAGTGTAGCATACTGTAAATAAAGTCTCGTAAACAAACAAATAGGACTTTTTTCTTCTCCCACGTCTTACCACTCGTCCATGTTATTGTCATATTTCATATTACAGGATAAGGATGAGAAATATATATTTATAGGAATTTTTGCACGTGTTTGCATGGAAAGTGAAGACTAGTCTGTATAAAATAGCCTCCAAGTACCTATTAGGTATTCAAACCTTGGTCTCACTATAAACGGAGAGGGCGAAACTGGTGCCTTAGTCTGCATGTTCCCTGGAGTTAAAAGTGCAAATGAAAAACTAGAAAGTATATACAATTATCATATATTTATTAGGTTTTTCACCTGGTTATTCTACCTTGCCCTAAAAAATCTTATTTTATTTTCAACGTTTTATAAATATTGACCGAGTAATACAAGTCATTACTGAACTGTGGTTTTTGCTCATTAGAGCCATTTCATTTGCGTGAAACTGAGGAAGCATTTCTTTAAAAGCATTAGGCCTTGTCATATCATTTGTCTCCATTATTATTTTTCTCTCTTCATCTTCTCTAGACATTTTAATTTTGAGTTAATGAGTAGAAGTAAAAATTACTCTAATAAAATTAAACGTAGCTTGAGTGGGGCAGATGAAATATTGTGAATCACCTCGGCGTTTTATAATGGCTTGATAATGAAATTGTATGACTATAGCTAAGTTATATATCATTTACTAAAAAAATTCAACAAATATGTTTAAAATGATTATTTAGCAGGAGTGAAAATTGATAGCTTCATTAACTTACATAATCAATATAATAGGAAAGGGTTTTCAGGCTCTTCACAACGACGTCTCCTATCTTCTCCCTGACGCTGATCTGAAGCCTCTGTTTGAAACGTTGCTATGAATTCATAAACTCCTATACTTGTATCATGTGGAAGCCTTAACAACAGCACCACCCAATGCTCAGATTGACTAATATTCCTGTGGTACCCTCACAAGTACGCCTGGTGTTGTGATGTCATAGCGGTGGTGCCGGCACATGCACGGAAAGCTCTGTACTTGTACCATTTACCGCCTTCAAAACAACAACTCCACCTCCAACTTTACTAACGCCTGGCATCGTGACGTCAGGCATTTCATAGTCCAGTGCGTGCGTGCTCTCCACGCTCCTTCTTCTTTACCCATATCATATTCTCGCATTAAGCATAGTTATTTTATACAACACCCTCCTACATTCTACATCCATACCTTTCCCTAACATTAAGCCTATTTCAATTCTACATTCAGATCATGCTCTAAATAGGGAAGTATATATTAGGATTGAGGTTAACTAAATAGTATACCTTATTAACAAACAGAAAAGTATGGGTTCATCTTCCCTACACATGTATAATTTTTAAATCTAAGGATTTGGATCGAAGTTAAATAAATAGTCTACTCTTTAAATACATGTAATATATTCCTAAGATTAATATCTAATTCGTACTCGTCCCCTCTCAAATACGTAAGTCCTCACTGCAAGGCTTTAAACTGACGTCGATACTCATGATTACAATTTGTACATGACAGGTGGACTCTCCCCACAAGTTATAGCTCAACAATGTTGGGTTCATCGGAGGCATCACTCTCCCCTTATTCTTATTATTTTTCTTCCCTTTAAATTGAAGCACATTATAATTTTATATCTTATAGTTCTTGAGCTCCTGCAATAACCTGTCCTGGTCGTACTCCTCCTGTTATAACGTCTCCGACATCTTGTCTTCATCCAAAATATCCTCCTCGGGATACCACACACGCAAGATTTCTAGGCTGTCTCAATTATTTAGTTTGAAAATAGGAACGCAGGTGTCAATGGACTTGTTAGGTTTGGGATAGTGGCTTCCCAGCCGGTAGAGCGACTCGTTACATAATTCGCTGTGCTTACGCTCGTCCTTCTCTTTGAAATACGCCTTTCAATCGTCACAAGTTTCTACTCCCTAAAAATCCTCCAAGAATTACTACAATTGACTGAACATTACAAATGCTATGAAACTCTCCGGCTGCACGCGACTTTATATGGTCAGTGAGAGTGGTGGGAATAATTTCTCTCCCCACCCTAGACAATGTTGGCTGCACCGATCCACGAATTGTGTGACGAGTTGAAACCCATCCATTCAAAGTAGGCCCTACTTCTAGCACGTCTGATGATCCCCTCTAAAAGATACACCTCCAGTGAGGTCTTCTCGGGCTCATTGAAGTAAAATCATCCAATTATGGTCTTACCTCTAATATCTTCTATTAGAAAAATCATTGGACTCGTCGAGATGACTTTACCTATCTTGAAAAAGTCCATCAGCCAGTTTACTTCACTGAAACTTACGATATCTCTGACTTTAAAATTATTTGGTGTAGTTTCAATAATTTTATCATTCAGATAGACCGTACACAAAAGGATATCGCCTTTATCGTATATAGGTCTCATCTTTATAGCCAAGTGCACTATTTTATTATATTTGTCGAGTAAAGAATCTATTATATGTATCCATTGATACGAGTCCTTAGAAGTGAATCACCTACACATAATGTTCTTGAGAGCTAGATAGCATCGTGTTACGACACTTGCCTTGACGTTGCAGTATATCGATTATTTTTGGTCCTTTTTATTGCAATGAGAGCTTTTAAATCCGCGTTATAAAACATAGCTCCATTATCGGTTTGCAAACTATGAAGGGAGAGTCAACCATTTGCGATCACTCTTCTAAGGACGTGCACCATAGATGGATTCAGTGTCGTTTTCACCCGTCTAAACCATAGCCTGTTTGGAATACACGTCAATGACGATGAGAAGGTACTTGTATCATTTATTCTATCTAGAGTGAGGTATCATCTAGACCAGATCAGCTCGTTCAATCACTGTACGCTATAATGTATTCTGGCAAAATGACATCTTACGGGACGATGAAGTTCATGTGCAATATCCTCTTTGAAATACATGATTAGACAATGATTCCACACTCACATAAATAATCGATGATGGAGAAAATCTTGCTAACGTTCTCTTAATTACCTGCTCCATTCAGTGCATTTAAGAGTCTTAATTGATAGACCAATTCATCCAAGACGGCCTCTGTGATATAGTGATCAAGTTTCTGACTACAGATCCAGAGGTTTCGATTTCGACCCCCAGACACTCCAAATTTTTCTGTGAAGCAGTGGGTCTGTAATGGAGTAAAACTCAGCCTCGTGGGAAAAATGAGGTGCTACTTGAATAAATAAGTAGCGGCTATGGTATAAAAATCTGAGACTAACATTTGAAGGTTTCGTCATGCTGAGTACCCTCTCTCCACGGAAGTTGGAATTATCTTCACCAACAAATAGAGGCCACTCTTTCAGTGTGGCTCGATTGCGGGCTGAAACAATTTAATTTTGTTTTGTAATTTTTGAAATAATTTCATTTCACACTAAAATTATCATATCAAAAACTTTGTTTTATTCGTATTTCAATTGAAAAAAGGTAAATAAATGATCTAAGCTTATTTTATACAAACAAACAAGCTACATACCAGGTCGGAACCAAACTGGAAATAGTGTAGGTAACCCTATATGACTTTCTTTTATTTGTCTAAATAATTTTAATCAACTAGATGGTGTGTCTTTCAATTATTTTATATATACACACACTGTTTTAAGCTTTATTAAGAGGATTTTATAATTATTTTTCAAGACTATTCTCAATTTCAATTATAACATTTTAAATTTTAAATATTAGTAATTTATTGGAGACCTTAATTTTTAGATACACCAAAATAATAATTGAGTTTGCAGTGTTAACATTTATAAACTTTATGTAATTTACCTTAAAAACCAACTTAATAATAATATCATTTATCTATCACTCATTCTATCTCATTTAAATAAATCCGCATTTTGTAATATTTATTTCACCCCATCTATCAACTAGTTAAAATAATCAATTATTAATAAAATTATAAAATAACTTTTGAACAACACATAATTAACACAAACTTTCGACGAATTTTTTATTGATATTTGAACGCGAAGTTATTCCCCTCTCCTTTCCAAGCAAACTGGCAATCTAACAACAAATTAAATTCTTTAACTTTTAGGAAAATGAATATTAAATAAATCTTCGTATTTAGTTTAGCCTTCTTGTAAAAATGAGAATTTATCATTTATTAGTATTCACCCTTATTATATATGTTTGCTGTCATTCAAAGAAAATTTATATTAAAAAGCTCATAGTGTTTATTGCTACGTGCTTATTGATGCTTTAATAATCATTTGGAAAATAAATATTTCCAATTCTCANAATCCTGTGAGAAAAGAACATTTTAACTAAAAATAAAATTAGATTTAGAAAGAAGGGAATAATATAGATTTTTTTATTAAAGTAAGAACTTTTGAGTACGTGTAAGAACCTTCATCAACCTTAATATCAAATCAATTCTGGTTCCGGTTCTGGTTCTGGTTGTCAAACAATTTACATTTGGTGTTACTCTTTCGGTTCTTGTTCCTTAAAATGTTTGTTAATTTTAGTTAACAGTTCTCGTTCCAGTTCAAATCACTGTTTTTATCATCTTTTGTTTAGAAACATTTCGTATCTGGATCACATGTCAAGATCAGTAACAGCAAACTCTCCATATCAGTGTATAAATTAATCCAGGATTTTCCTGCTTTCTAAATTGTTTAAAATTTAGATAAGCTATCTTCCCCTTGAGGGAAAGTTCTACTTACGGCACCAAATTTCGTAAATACCTTCTTATGTTTAGCGAGTTTATTTTCAGTTAGAAATAAGTTCAAACATCATCGTAAAGTAATCAACGTCTGTTATGTGGATTGAGGATTTATTAACAGAGATAGCTTTTTGATCAAGCTGAAATAATATTCATATGACCCCCTATCCTTTATCATAAATAGATGAATTTGTCTTGAACATTCTTTTGTAATTACATATACAGGCACTATCACAATGATTATTCTATCATTAAATGTTTACAAGTTTCTGTGTAAGTATCACTCTAACAATGTTTCACACTGTATACATTCACGGACATAATGTTCTGATTTTTTAGGTGTTCACTATACCTCAATTCAAACAGGATGGGGACGCTATAGAGTTTCAGTACAGATCTTAAATTTGGATAGGATGAAAAAGGATAAAGTATATTAACATCAGTAGGTTTTAAGAAACAAGCAAAACAAAAGGGGAAAACATTGCCCTTCTTCCCTTGTATACTGATCAAGGCTCTATATTTGGCTATAAATTCAGGCATTTGAACACAAGCATTTGGTGAAAAATGAGTGTTTAGTTAAATGTAATATCATTTCGATAGTACCATGATAAAGTCACCTTAAGTCTATAGAAAAAAGTTCTCAATTTGAGCCAAAAACTGGAAAATTACATAGGTTTCATATGTCTCGTCAAAAGCAGTAGTATCATATCTTTCGTATAAAGTCGAGTTGAAATACTCCTTTACTATCCTACACTCGGTAGGATGTATGAACTACCATATGAGACTCAAATTTGTTCTTAACGAGTTATTTGTACGCAATTCATCAAACAACTTTTCGTAGATAGCCCCAAAAGACACATGGATTTGTACACTGTACTTTATAGTAATTCATTGGTTATGGAATGCGTCTCTATTCTTCGGATATATCCCTCTTCAATGAGTCCTATGGAGAGTCCTACTGATTCCAGGTAAAGCTGAACTGGACTAAATCCTTCATTCCTTGAAAGAGTCGCTAATCTTTTAATCTGTACGTCTACGTCAATCAATCCTACTATGATAAAACTTGAGGTCCAAATCAATTCTTGTCATATTCTCATTAAAAGCACTAAATATCTGTCCATAATGACGTGAAATAACATGTCTAAGTTATCTAAATAACAATTGTTCATTAACAGTAACTTTCTGGAAAGTAAATACTTTATTACTGTTAACCTGATGGGTTACGGTTATATGAAGAGGATTTTAATGTGCTTGTTTAGCTGGGGGCTCTGACATGTCAGTACCCTATGTTCAGCAGGTATCTAACTTTTACTGTCTCACCTGCGTGGGAAGGTATAGTTTTTCATCAATAGACTCGGAAACAGCTGTGAAAAACACTAAAGTTATAATTAGTGTACAGATATTACTTTATTTTAGTGATCATTTTTTTTATTATCTTTATTTTATTGATACTCTTAAATGGTAAAGCCAGTATATAGAGCACGCCAGAAATTCAATCGAGGGAGAGAAAGACGAAGTCGGACGCTAATAAAGGCAAGTTCCCAGATGGTAGGCACAGATAGGTACCAAAATTAAGATCAAGATTGTCTAGACAATAATCTAGAGTCATGCAATAGCACGATTAAATTGAATTTCCCCCGTAAAATATTATAGAGTTTAGATTTTATCAAAAAATGCTCTACAATCAGGTGGTAGTATAGTAAGATTAGACTTTGTTGGAAGATGCTATAAGGTTGGCTTGATTCAAATTTTCCCTATAAAATGCTACAAAATCGATTAAGTTCAAATTTACCTGTAAAATATATCTTGATTTAATGGGTCAATTTGATATAATCTTTCCTGAAAACGCTTTGCTCAAATTTTCCTTGAAAAAGTATCTAGATTTGGGTAGAACCACGATGAGATATAATTTTCCCAGGAAAATTCTACAGAGTTTTTTGAGGTCAAAATTTTCTTGTAAAATATTCTGGGGTTGGGTGGTACCACGATAAAATCGTTTTTTTCCCAGAAGATGATATGTTATTATTATTATTATTATTATTATTATTATTATTAGCACCACGTCTTACTACCCGTTCGGGTTGTACGCACTTACGCTAATGTGCAATGGTAGGGTGATTGTGAGATGAAATGAAGGACCTACAGTTTAACGTGGAATCCTAACCACGGTAGAGGCCTGGCATTCCTCACATTCACAAGTTGTGATTAATACACATCTTGTCAGAGGTGAAAGAAGGGTTTGGTAATCAGATAAATCTGTGCCGGGACCGAGGATTGAACCCCGGACCCTCAGCACAGAAGTCTGACACCTTACGCCTAGACCACCAGGTCACCTAAGATGATATGGAATCTTCTAAGTTTTAATTCTCCTTGTAAAATCAAATGGAGTCTAGTTAAAAGAAAATGTTCCTCGTAAAATGCCTTGGAGTTGGATAAGTTTGTATTTCCTCAGTCTTGGAGGGTAGAACAATAAGAGAGGAACTCAAGGTTAGTGGAAGGTGAGCTGACAGATCGCGTATAGCCAGCCAGTCTAACGGGTAGGAGGGGATCTTGTAGATCAGGCTGTGCTTGTCTCTGAGAACTAGTTCAGAAACATATGTCACAGAGCAGAGCCACGAGCTTTCGCTGTCTAGGATTGGAGTTCGACTCCCAGCCATACAAGTGCAGAAGATGGTTTCAATCCCCCCATGCCCTCAGGATGGCGTCATGGTGTAGATACTACCATGATAAACCCTACATCCACACACACGTACAATATCTCACACATACACGAACCTCCAATCAAAGCAAGGGGAGGTGCTGTTGTGCAAAGTATAGGATGATAAGATCTTATGGAGATATGACATCACAACAACAATGTAGCCAATCAAAAACGTGAGATCACGTTTTGAGGAGGGGCTGGAGGTGAGTCGTTGTGAAGCGCCTAAGAACTCACTACTTATAGTGAAACTTTAATATCATCTCAAAGGTTATAGCCATGGGGTGGGCACTCTTATAGTACTAGATTATCCCGTAAAATAATTTGGGCACTATCGTTAGGAGGAGCTTGAAATGAAGTTACAGAGAAATACGCATGCGTGGACGTGAATTCCATAAAAAGAGAAGTCTGAGGTCAATGTAAAATTCGCCTTTACTGTTTTGTTAATAATTTAGCGTTTATTTTAAAGGAGTTTAGATATATTTTTCTAGATTTTAGTTTTTATAACGTGGTTTATTTATAAAATAATGGATTTAGTTACATTTGATTGCATTACTTATAAGAATTGATTTACTAACATTCCGCTGTAAAAAAAATGCGTTGTGTTCCAAGTGTAACGCCCTGCATTGAATCTTTTAGTTCGCGGCATTAACGCAGCGAGCGCTAGCGATGTGGTTCTACTTGCCAACATTAGAGTGGCGTTTCTACACCTATTCCTCATCTATAGTTTTAGCACATACCCAAAATCGTGGTCGAGTGGACTTGGATCAGGGAAGTTAGGGTTTATATTAGATATGCTAGGATGCAGTGTACGTGATTCTTATATAACTTTCTCACTGTGGATTTCCCTGCTTCTACAAGCTAGTGCGGGTACATTTTATTTAGGCATACTTCCTCATATTTACCGCCTTGATTAATTAAGCCATATATTACCATAGTCAATCACCTGCTCAGGCGGTCGGATCGTCTAAGGCTTGACTCTCGCCATAGACTAGACTACCGATGATCGGAGATAGGGGTTTGAATCACAGTTGAGTGTAATTAAAGTGGTTTTCCTTGGATGTTTTCTCACTCTCCTTCCACGTAAATGAAGGTACACTTCCTGTAAATTCAACCTCCCTCATTTTCAATTAATTAGTGTAATCAGTACTGTACATATTCACACTACCTTAATAGGTAGTAAGACGTGGTGCTAAAAATACAATTATATAAGTTTTTTATCGCCTCGTCCTATTTTCTGTTCTCGCGGTTAAGCTCATCAAGTCTTGATGGAAGAAAGCAACACCATACAGTTAAGTTTAGCCTATTTGAGAGGTGATGCTAGGAAGGGGAATTATTATAGTTATGAATATCTGACGTAACTGAGTAATATTGGAATACATTGAAAAATTGTACTTAGACAGGTGTTCAATTCCCATGTCCAGGTGTCATTTTTCAATTTATTCGAATCATCTAGTCCTGTTTCGAGATCTATAATCACATCTTGACTGTTTTCATAGAGTAAAAAAAAAAAAAAAAATCTGCTTTCTTTACAATAAAATGCTGACATATTTACTATAAACTTTTCATTATTTTAGTAAAATGATTAAAGTACGTACAGACAGTAATATGTTTGGATAAAGAAACAAACAAATTTGTTAGATAAAAGGCTGAAAAAATTACCTGTAATTAAGTAACACCAATATTTTAATAAAGATATTTATATTTAATGTGATCATTCCAAAATAATAAATTGCTACTTCTCTCTTTTCTCGACATTATAGTTCTCTAATACTATTATATACTCAAACTTTGTTTATGTTTGTTGTTTTCATGTCCCTCTCATTATTCATACTTCAAATACCATTCAAAATGTATCTCAACAGTCTGAATAGTAAAGCTATTTTTCTAAACTCTAACGATGCTGTAGTCGATTCACATATATCACGAGTGGTAGAAGTGTTTATCACTGTCAATGTGACGCGCACGGCGTACACGGAGAGATAAATTCGTCGTTATTTTTCTAAAAAATACTTTAGGAGGGATTGGAGTTAGGTTTGTAAACTCATAGCCTATTTTGAACTTTATATGAAAATAGCTTCCTCAGATATTTTTAGTAAGTAAAATTTCACTCTAAATTCTTAATAGATTGTGTCATAATTAGATTTGTTCTTTATATCTTCATTTGACCAATGTCAAAGCAAATAAAATGATTCACTGAGGGACAAAACCGCGAGATGTACCATTGCTTTAGGAGAAAGAATATTATCGTGGGTACTCAAAAGTGATGTATTTGTCCAATATTTAAAATAAAATATAGTGAGAAACTTATTATTTTAAAAATAATTATTTATTAAACAAAGAACTACCTTTGCATATCTTGTAAAATACAGATTTTAGAACTATGAAAATAAACCATTGTTTGTTAGTAGCAGAGACTCATTTGAAATGATCTGCTAAACCCTTCACCTCAACTTATAAATACTAAATATTATTATTATTATTATCATCATCATCTATTATTTGGAGTCCACTGGTGAGGGAATTAAGCTGGCTGTCTACCAAAACGTTGACACTCGGTTTAGACGTTCTGAAACCTAAAGTTATTTGAGAAATTGTCTGTTATTTCATAATATGGTTCATGACAAAATGAATGATAAGATATCAAGATGTCCTAATAAGAATATCGACATTTCTATCTAGTTTTCATTTTTAAGTGCCCCGCTTTCCCACCTGTCTGGGATGTATTCATATATATTATTTACGCTAGTTAGTCAGAGTAGAGGGGGTTAAATTCGGAGGAAGAGCATTTACATCTGACTGGAGGGAGAGTGGAAAATAATTTATGAAAAAGACCCCTAGTACACCCGACTGGTATTCCACCTCTGCTCTCCCCTGTCACTGGTAGTCCGGTCTATTGTTAGAGTTACGCCTTAGACCATCCAACCACCAAAGTGGGTGATGTTTTAATACATTCCTAGATGGTTAAAAAAAAATATATATATATTTATTTAATGACTTTTTTGTGAAAGGTCCTAGTTATGATTCAAATGAACATGATTATATCCCTCCTGAAACAAAATTTTTTTTTAATAGGATCACTTCAAAAATTGTTTAAGGTAGGCCTAATTTAGGACGTTGTAAGTGGTTCGATGACTTAGAGCTACCAACCCTATAGTAAGTGCCACAAATATGGAAATGTGCTGCTAAGCAGGTGGCGTCTGACTCTGCACCTTAGCAGTCTTTACCCCAAAATGTGTTAAAGTCCTTGTTTGGGAAGTTTGGGCAATGAGTAGCTTTTACTTCTTTATGATAATCGAGCAGTCGAGTGTCGTAATCTTTTACTGTCTCGCAACTCCTTAGAGAGAAAAATTATTGTGATCGTAATTAAATAAAATTCAAGATTTTGATGGACGTAGATGCTTCCCAACCCCCAGAACCCAAAAAAGTGGCTTTTGCAATGGCGTCTTTCAGTCTGTCTTTTAGTGGGAGTAGAGCAGAAACCAGTTTTACCAATTAGACTAAAGCTAAGTTGGCCTAAATATAGTTTTCCAAAGGTTCCTCAGAAAGGATTTTGGAAGTATCCTTCCAAATAGAAAATAAAAAAAAGTCTACTTTTTGGCGAAAAGATAAAAAACTCTATTTTTTTCAGAATTGGCTATAATTATCTTGATTAAATTTGATATCTTAGTACTGTTTAACATTGAAAACAGAATGTCGCATCCCCTAAAAATTATTTGAGTTTATTTACATTAGTGTAAATTTCAATTTTGATAATATTTCCACCACTCTCTAAAATAGGAAATAGCCTAATGTTGCAAATTTGTTTGAATCTAAAAATAAACAACTTTTATAAAAAATATTTTTTGAAACCAATAGCTTTGTGAAATAAGCAAATATATTTTTAAATGATGTCTGGGAAATGTGTTGTAGACTGTTAAGCTCTTTGGTGAACCGACATATTCCTTGTTTACCAATTTATTTCTGCGGCAGTGTATATTTTTAATTTATTATATTTTATATGATGTGATGCTCTTGTTCCATAATGTTTCTGCAAGGGTGTATATTTTTTCGTCTCACATTTCTAGCGAATTCTAAGTAAACTTGATATCTCCATTTTTGGGTAAAGGCCCGAGAAATTATGTGGGGTGCAATGAACCATTTATTTTGTTCAGTGGCTTAGTTCGTCTCTAGGATATCTACATATTTACATCAATGGGGTAGGGATGGAAAAGGTAGAAATTATAGGAAAGATACCTTGATCAGTGTGGCGTTAGAGTATAAAATAAATAAGCAAAAAATACATTTATACACATGAATGGGAATCAAACACATTTCAGTCCCAGGTGAAATTTAGAGCAAATTTCCATTTATGCAGGTGTGCTCCCAGAAATTTAAATAAATTTACGTTTGCTAAATACAATAAATGCTTGATACTTATAATATATTCTCTATCGTGCATCTATTAGTTACATATGTAAGTTTATTAAAACTACGAGAAACAATTTTAGTTTAAGTAAATACCTGTTACCATTGATATGGATGAAATAAAAGAACTCAGGAGGTATTTGGAAAATTTATTATAAAATAACTTTTATGAGTTTCAAACTTAATTATAAATTACTATTTTAAAATACCTCAAAATTTTTATTTGTCAGTAGGTGACAAACTTAGACAAATATAAATATAGCACATATAAATGTGCTAAATCAACTTCGCTCCAAGCAATCCAAATCCATTGAAGGAGATGAAGTATAACTACCAGGGACGGAGGTGGTTAAAAAGGTATTTTGGTCTGTTGGGGGTAAAGGGTTTATATATGTAGTATCTCATGGTAGGAAATGTAATTAACAATAAAACACTCTCAGAGTAGTATAAGGTATTAAACATATAGGCTTGGTTAAGATTATAAGTGTATTGTTTTTATTGACTGTCACCGCATACGTGACCAGGAGGAACAAGGTTTTTTCCGTCTGTACGTAGACTATTCGCCATTCTGTTGGCACAGAACTTTGCCCATGGTACACCTTTGAGGTTGTCTACACGTAGTACCAGCAATAATATGATGTGATGATAGTTATTATAATGCTGTAAAATTGGTATGATTCTAAAACTATCTTAAGTTCAAATAAACAAACACTGAAGACCGCTTTGATCATTCCTCTTAAGTGAAAAATACCCAAGGTACCAGCCAGATATCGAACAAAAGACTCCTTGACTCGTAGCCATTACATACATGCACTGAACACTACACCACGTGGTTGGTTACCTTGGTATTGAGTAAGAGACTACCAACACCAAAAATAATGACATAGATTTGTTTTGAATTTTTAACATAAGATATTGTGATATTAGACCATATAATATTGGTATTAATTGAAACATATAGAATATATAGCTAACCTGACTGTTTGACCAGTTTTTAAAAATGTTATTTCAATTCAACCTGGGATATAAAACCAAATGTGAGATATCCCACTCTCTGCCTGTATTGGAAGAAGAGGGTTCATTCTATCCAATATAATAATAAGTGGCGTACAATCGATATCATTTATTTTTTACCTTTTTTTTTTTCCAATCCTATTAAGTAACGTTCCAGGTATCATTGTGCTGCCAAAACATGTGCGAGTTGAATTTCTTCAAGTTTTCTGCTCGCATTTCCATCTGTTATGGCTCACTGGGGACCTTACTGCCCTAGAGATACCCCCATTCCCCTATTTCTTCTCTTAGTTCAAACCAGGTCCTTCCCACACAATAAGAATACTTGGAACTTCCTTCCTTATCTCATAGCGCGTCGGGGGAAGAAGCTGGCTGTATCTGGTATCAGGTCCATGTGGGACGCGCGTAATACCCCTCAGGAAAAGAGGATGCTCTTAAAAAAAAGAACTGTGAAAAGATGGTAAAAAATATATGTTGCGTAATATGTGCTTACGTTCTTTGCCATAGAGGAAATAAAAAGTATGATAGGCTTCCTGAAACAGAATTCCATTAAATTTGAGATGGTTTTTATTCTGTATATATTTCTGAACATACAAGCAGTATATAATTTAATGCATAATATAAATTTAATGTAAACCAAACAAAATGACTTTAAGGTACTTTTAATTATCTGAGTTATAACGCGCAATTTATCAACTTACACACGACTTCTAGACTAGCTTAAATCTAAAACCGACACAGCACCCAAATACTCACTGTGAAAGAGGAAACCTTAATATACTGTTGATACATTTTTTGATATGGTGGGAGTCAAACATGAAACTCTTAGCATTGTTTTGATTACCGCATCTTACTACATGTTCAGATTCTATGCGAATATGATAATTACTCTAAGAAGATAGGAAAGAGGAAGGAAGCATTTAAGAGGTAATCTATCGGCATTTGCTTGGAAGGAGGCCAGGGGAAAAAACAGTCTTCGTAGACTAAACTTATATTCGAACTCCAACTTTCCCGTCATTAGCAGCCAATCTAACACGAAAGTGACGCCTTAGATCATTCGGCCGCTAAAGCGGGTGAATTCTGGCTAAGTATGTAGACATGATACCGAGTAGGATAATGTGTTGAAATGATTTTTAAGCTATTAAAAAAAAGTATGGGTGACCTGGCGGTCTAGGAATAAGGTGTTGGACTTCTGTGCTGGGGGTCCGGGGTTCAATCCTAAGTCCCGGCACGGATTTATCTGATTGCTAAACCTTTCCTTCACCTCTGACAAGACGTGTATTAATCACAACTTGTGAATGTGTGGAATGCCAGGCCTCCACCGTGGACTCGGATCCCACGTTATCTCACAATCACCCTACCATTACACATAAGCGTAAGTGCGTACAACCCGAACGGGTAGTAAGATGCGGTGATAATAGTAATAATTTTAAAATTAGACACGTATGATTTAGCACATGAAGTAAGGCGTCAGTCTCAAATGATCTTGTGTGCCAGGGACAAGGAAGTAAAGGATTAGAATCCACTGGGTTTATAAAGGTGTGTTTTTCTAAATATTTTCCTACTCTTTTTCTACGAATATTAGAGCAGCATTCTTTTAATCTACCTTTAATGTTTTCAACTTTTTATTCGATTAGTTTTAATATGTGGCTGATCTGGATGTGTACTAGAATGTGGCACATGGAAAAAAAAACAAAAAAACAACAACAGCAAATATCCGAGAGGAAATTAGTAAGTACCCTCGTCTTTGTGTGTCTGTAACGAGTCAGAGAGAAATTTGTAGAACCAAGATTTTATTTTTGGTAGCTTATTTAAAAAAAAAGTGTCTTACCGATTTTAAATTAACTAAATATTAGCTAACTAAGTTAATTGATGAAACTTACCTTACATAGCCATCGTGGGCTTTATTTGTCAGGATACTTTACGGGAGGAGTTAGGTTACACGCAAGCTAATTGTGTGGGCTCGAAATAATATGTAGGTTTACAAATTTAGGTTTAATAGAAATTACTAAAAGATACGTCATAAAAAGTGTGATGTTAAATGAAAGATAAAGAAATACAGAGACTTGACGCCCACGCTAGTGGGATAAATGGCTTAGCTCGTGGCAACTTAGACCGATGGAATTGACTGACATTGCGCGCGACCCGTACATAACTCGATCTCAGGACTCTTCGCTCAACGGATGTTCTTTAAGTACAAGTGCTAGTGATGACCCGAAGTTGTAGTCTGATATGGTAGGGCGTCGGACAGCGTGCGATATCAATTTACTTTTTACAACCTCGATGCTAAAATGTTAAAGTCTTTTACACCCCACTATGGATCTTTCCTAGCCAAATATTCAGTTATAGTTTTGAAATGTTAGCTTTCTCTTTTAAACTTTCTAGTTCGTTACTTCACATAAGCTAACACAGAACTTTTCAGCCAGTACGTCCACTCAAGATATGTAAATCAAAACAAACATTCAAACTTTGCTCAGTGGTTTTAACAAAACAATAAATGACAGGAAAGATTAATTATTTTGTTCTATAAAAGAAGAATATATTAGATCTTCGTATTTGCCCTTGAGTGAAGTAGAATAATACATTAGTAGCTAGTATACTAGTAAGAAGTATATACACACTTAATTGACAGAATTCAACTTAAAATAATGATAACTTGTGTTTAGCAAAAAACTAAATTTTATAGTTTGTAGTTTTAATGTAGTATATTATGATTGTTAAGAAATTGTCATTTATTTTATCTTACATATATTATATATCTATATATCTAGGCCTACCATACGTCCTGGTTTGACCGGGACTGTCTCGGTTTGAAGGTCTAGTCCCGGGGTCCCGACTGGTTTGTCATTTTGTCTCGGTTGGAAGAAAAATGTTAAGAATATAAAAAATAAACAAAACAATACTGACTATAGAGAAAACAAAAGCAAGTGCAAGTGATATTGTTATCAAACTTAAGAAATTGATAGACCTAACAAATCTTGAAGAAGGGAGGGATTATAGATCTATACCACAAGGAGTAAAAAAAAATATGTTCAAAGTACTAGAGGAGCCTTGAAGCATTAATGTTGATATATTTATGAAACAATTTACAAATTTTTATAATCGATGTTTTTCCTACATTGATCTATTGGGAAATAGTTTTGGTGGATCAGAATCTTTTATCTGGATAGAAAACGGTGAGATTATATGGCCCGAAATTGAAAATTCAACAGAAAAAATTAACGAAACACTTGGAAATGGTGCAATAAACTTAGATTAACTATTTGATAAAGTTGTAGTTGCCAAGGCATTTTGGTCTTCAAATTGTGACACTTTCAAAACTACGAACTTGTGAAGAAAAGGGGGTTCAACAATTCAAACACTTCAAAGTTCAGAACATGTCTGTATCTAACCTTGGCCGAGTTGTGGAGTCCATTTTCTGTTGAATGGGTGTTCTCACTGATGAACAATGTATGGTCTCAAGAAGGAAGGAAGATTGGCAGAATCAACAGTATAATGCCTAATGAACTGCAAAATGAACATTGAAATAAGTTGCAATTAATTTTATGAAAAGATATGGAATAAACAAGCATTTCTAAAAAATGTTCACTCAAGTAACAAATACGATTGGTTTGGTCCAGATAATAATTATTTTATTAGATCTACTAGCCTTTAGTAAATTATGCCTTATAACTTCATCTTTTTATTCATACCTCTCTCTGTAGTACATTCATGTATATTTATATAAATGAGTTTGGCTTCAGTTTTCATCTAAATGAATGATCAAAAATAACTTTTAAATGGGAAATAATTTTCAAAAATGTATATCGCCAATGACATCATAAACATACTTTTGATTGGTGAGGGATAGAGGTGGGGGGGTCGGAAGCTTGTAAAAGTGTGTTAATGCTAATCTCCACTTTTACGCCAATGGGGTTTTGCATCAAGATTCTATTACATTAAAACCCTAAAATTGTCCCTATTTGAGAGGAAAATATTATTATGGTAAGCCTATATATATCTCTATATATGCCTCTATAGAAAATTCGTATGTTCAATGAGAATAAAATGAATTGTAACATAAATAATATAATGCCATTTGTAGACATAAAATACACTTTAAAGGCACAAAATAATGTGTATAGTGTAATTATATCATAAAAATCACATAAAAAAATATATACTTTTTTTTGCACTGCAGCTGACAACCCGTCCTGACTGTATATATTTATTTACTCTAAATGAGATAAAAAATATTAATATAGCCTTAACCCACTTGATTTAGGGCGCTACTTTTGCAGTTGGACTAGATTACTAGACTGCCGATGACGGGGAGATCAAGGTTTGAATCTAGGTTGGGTGTACTGAGGGTGGTTTTTCCAAATTAATTTTCACCCTCCCTCCACGAAAATGCAGTTACACTTACTCTAAACAAAATTATACCAATCCCTAAAACCATTAATGTAATTAGTCCAAAAGAATATAACCTGAATGGGTAGTAAGACGTGCTTCTATATAAAAAAAATTGTTTAAAGGGGAAGTTAAGGTTTATGCCTTCTCTTACACTTATTAAAAACTAGAAGTTAACGTAATGTCACATTATTTGTGTATGGTGTGTGGTGTATGTTTAGTTGCAATTTTAATTCTAAGAGCTATAGATACATACTAATACTATGCCGTGATATAATAATACTGTAAAAATATTTCTAAGGTTTGTGTATAAGAATTATTTTTAAAGTTAAGTCCATACTGAAGCTAGCCCAAATAAACACACACATGCATACGCACATCAAGTATCACACATTTATCGATTGACCTCCTACAAGTAGATCATTTGCAGGTGTTACTCTGAAATAGTTCGGTTCTAATTTGTTCTATATCATTTATTAGGGTATTCTATGAAATAAAAGTCGAAACTGTGACAAATTTGAGTATTAATGAGAATTTTATAGAAGAATAAATAAAGTTTAGTTGTATTCTGAACAAGTAGTGAAATTATGAGTATAGTACAGCGACCGTGTTGATGGTCTGCGAGTATAGAGCTCGTATTTCTTTAGGTCTTAGCTAAGTTAATTTATTATGGTATGCAGGAATATGATCACGTGATCAGAGGTCAAATATAAACCTTCCACACGTGATTTGGAGTCTATACTTTTGGAGGTAGACATGGGGAAGTTTATATTCAATTATAATAAGCGTAACCGATATATATATATTGTTTGGAGTGAAACCTTTTTATA
>CABFWB010001487.1:143933-157253 GCA_902151455.1 Timema bartmani
TTAAAAATATTATTTAGTATTTTGTTGGGTTGTTGAAATTAAATACTCAGCGAAGTGTATACACAAAATAGCAAAGAGAGTTTATTTTCGGTAATTGATACAAAACTATTGTTCGATTTTTATTTTACCTTAGATTTTAAACAAACAATTTGTCTTAACATAAACTGAGTATGCTATGTCAGAAGTCGGTAAAAAAAAGCCTGTCCACTGATACCTTATTCATCGCTGTAGGTTTTGTATTAGTCGAGAAAAAGGGATGTTGACAACAGAAATAATATATAGGATTCTGACTGATCGTATCGGGGCCCTATTATATTAAAACACCTCCAGGTTATTTGGTAGAGATTCGAGCACGAACCTCCTACATAATCAGAAAACAAGACTAGACAAAGTAGACTTTTAGTTTGTGTGTCTACTGAAGCTGGTCCTATTTTATTAACTTGACATAAATCATCATTAAAGTCTTAGAGCTAAGCCTATATTAAGTTTGAAACAGTTTTATCAGTATTTAAGTATTTCATTTGAATACTAAGAATGATGGCGACTTTCTAATGTGGTCATAGAACATGTGAAGTTTTTTATAGTTAAAGTGAAATTAGTGCGTGTTGGAGGAGGGTTTTAATAATATACGATACTACGTGTCACCAAACGTAAAACGGGGCTCATTACAAATTCTGAAAACGACTTGATTTATTAAGCTAGACTGAAGGAAACATTTCGCGATAAATAGACTGAGAATGTTGGATGTCCCAAAATGACAGGTAGGCAGTATTTTCCTCATATATTATTAATGTCAACAAGTAGGGACAGAAGTTTGAAAGGTAGATAATGGCTTTCTCGTGTTCAAACTGTTTGTGTACAAGCATAAAAGGAGTTGACAATTTTTTGGTGTACTTCATACAAACTTTTAACAAATAATAAATTGCTTTGGTGAACACATGATCTTTGGCATTACTCTCGCAATAGACTCACCTTCCAATGATGGCGAGGGTGGTTCAATCCTAGGTGGGTGTACTGAGAGTGGTTTTTCCTTAATGGTTTTCTATTCTCTAGCTTTCTATGCAAATTCAGGTAGACTTCCTCTGAATTAAACCTTACTCATCCCTAATACACCATCGTAATTAGTACATAGACGTAAAACCCAAACGGTTAGTAAAATTCTGTGCTAAAAATATAAATATCACCAGCACTGGTAGGCTAGTGACCCAAGCATTAAGCTTTCAGATTGGTTTGCAGCTTAAGGAGAGGTCAAGGTTGGAATACTAACTGGTTATAGTTTGGGTGGCTTTAATCAAATATTTCCCGCTTAATTTCCACACAAATAAGGTTATATCTACTATGTATTATATGTTCCTAATTACTTCTCAATTATTATGTTTAAATATCAATATACCGGGACGATTAAAATACAACAAGAACATAAGATCCATTTTTGGACTGGAATAGTATATTTGTAGTAGTCCAAAGAATTTAAGATGCTGAAATAGCATATTCTATAGGCATGGAATCAAATCCAGGTTAAGATGTAATTATTCTGTACTTGTTGTGTAGTCAGGAGATTTTAAACTTACTATTAGCGAGTTTATGGACACTTAAAACCTATTTGCGAATATATAATATAAAACCAATAGCTAAAGATCTTACTTGTAAGTTGTAGTTTTTTCAGCATGTTTTACTATTAACTTGGGTTGTACACATTTTAATTTCATTGATGGAATAGGCATGAGAAATGTACCCACATTTATGAGATTAAAATTTAGTAGTACCTACTATTTCTGGATTCAAAATTCGAATTCCTCGTAAATAGAAAAACAGACTGGATTAGCTTAGCATTCAATTTTCGTAAACATTTATGAGGATATTGCTTTTTTGAAAATAGGTAAAAATTTCATAATCATATAATAATATACAAGCCTAATTTATATTATTAATATATTTAAAAGTGCCATTTAATGTAGATTTATATAATTTATATTAATTCAAGATGTATACAATTATTTAAGTAATAAGTATGTAATTAATCCTGTCAAATGATATGTTGTTCCAAGTAATCTATAAATTATTGTCCCCGATATTTGCTTTCTGTGTGTTCATATAGGCCTTCTTAGTGTTTTCAGCGCTCTCTTCTAAATCTATTTCCTAGCTAATTTTAAATTAAATTTCTGCATTTCTTGCAACAGCTTCCAAGTCCATCAAATCTAAATTATCTGCTTATCATAATAGCTTTTTTGTACCTTTTGATGTCAACCCTTCCCTACTCTCTTGCATTACCCTAATAAGATACGCTAAGGTTAGCTCAAAAAGTAAAGGGGAAAGTGAATCTCCGTATCCAAACCAAGTATGTGTTTCTACTTTTATTTTGTTTATTCTTATTACTACAAAATTTGATTGGTCCTATTCTATTTAGTGGTTAATCAATGATGGTGATTCGTGTTAAGTTATTCTTTTAATTTACTTTGACATTAACAACTAGCATAATGTTGTGAGCGTAAATTAGTATCCCCCTTTGTTTAATATCATCCAAGAGATGGATTCAGCACTCAAATCCAGCGTCACCCGCACCACGTTAGAATTCAAAATAGACTGGATGGACTTTGTCGATGGAAGCATATGTTCGAATCCCATCAAAGGGTTTCTTAAATTATAGGACCAATTCTTGTCACAACATGATACATTTTGAGAGAAAATATCACAAAGCTGTTGTCATTTAAAATAACTTCCCGTTTGGAAATTCAAGTACAAACAGTGTGGTTAATGTCATAAATAATATATTTATTACTGCTTAAGGACGTTACCTAATTGTGACGTAGCAGCAAGTTAATGTAAGGTATCCCAAGTTATTGTATTAACGTTTTATTCATTGGTTTTTATTTTATAACATTTAAACAAGTACCATTCATTCCTAAGTAGTACTAAAAATAGTCTAACACTGTTACAAATTTATTTTGTTGATCTTGAAGAAATTTTTTTAAAAATATTGTAATGACTAGCCGATTCTTCATTGATACTGGTGGAATTAACATGTTTAAATAAACACGAGAGATGTACTATTCTATAACTGCTTAATTTAATAACAAGGAATGGTATATAAAATGAATTACAAGGTATATGTTTATCTAGGATTGGAAACGATTTTTATATTTTTTTTTTCATATTCAAGTCAATGCTGTCCAGGGGGAATATAGTGATTGGGTATACTCGTCAGAGGAATAGGGGAAGCGCTATCGGCATATAGATAATAAGCCTCGTAGATTCAACATTACTCATTTTACTTCCTTTCGTTCTACTACATTAATTAGAGTCTAAGTTACGATAGTATTTAAAGTTCTTAGATGAGTCAAGTTGAGGTACAATTTTTTTTAAAAATAGCTTCAAAATAAACCAGTTGGTCATATCATTTTTCGTGCCTCTCCTCTTCCCTACTAAGGATGTGTCCCCAGTTTTGAACTGCTCTTCTTAAAAAGTTTTCCTCATCCTCACGAATAAGATTAAATCGTTAGTAATTATGGTGTTAGAAATAGTAGTGAAAAGATAGAATAAAATATTATATTAATGGCACAAGCTGGAAGCTGTATATCTGTTTTAATTATATCCACCGTCTCTTTTTATCTGTCAAGAGTAGGTTTTGTCAGAGAAGGCTGTGTGCGTAGGCTATGTTTATGTCAGGGTCTCACATACACATTTTAATTTTAAACAAAAGTCACCACACCAAGTATATTATTTTAAATTTGTGAGAAAAATTCCTACTAGAACTTATTATTTACCCTATTTCCTACTCAGGTTTTAGTGTAACATTGGCTAAAGGCTTGTAAAAGCACGCACCAAGAAGTATAGTAGGTGCTGTGTGTGTGGTTGGTAGACTGATAAAAAAAAGCGTGACAATAATATAAAATGGAAGCTAAATTTCTCAACTAAATGAGGGTACCGGTATTTTTCCTCCAAATCACAACAAAATTCTACCTTCACCGGTGGCCACGTGGTTTAAGACACCAATATATAAATATATTAGATTGATGTTAGGTGGAAGGTTGAGGATGAAATCCTGGCTCGATGCATCACAAAGTTTTTCTACAAATGGGATTAATACCAGTGGCGGTTCTTGGGTTGTTGCTGTCCGTTTTTTGCTTACCTCCTCACGCAACCCCTTCAGATTATACTCATCGTTAATAATTATGCTAATGTGTTAGAGTGAGAAATTGTTAATATATAGGTAGTGTACCCGCATTTGCATTTATATAGAGTAGAAATCAATTACTTTTTAGTTAACTATCGCTTCTCACTAACTGTTCACGCTTTACACATATAATATATTAAGATTTAAAGAGCCAAAGCTATTATATTTGTTTTAGTGAGGATTTACTCACATATAGATATCATATTATGAAAATTGAAAAATGACACCTGGGCACGGTAATCACACAATTGTAGCCGATGATTTCAGCACGTCCATCATAGACTCTGCCATAAATATGAGGGAAGAAGGACCCTGGGCATGGGACGATTCCTGGATATCTCAGTGGTTATAGCATTGGAGTAATGAGCCAAAGGTCCCGGGTTCGATTCCCGTATACAGGTGTAATTTTTCAACTTTCAGAATATATATAATATAAAAATTACCATAATGGGGGCGTAATAAGGTAGGAAGCATTTAAGGGTAATATACCTGCATTTTCATGGTAGAAGTGTGGAAAACCACCCTCATTTTACCTTAACAGTATTTGAATACCACCCTCATTTTACCTTAACAGTATTTGAATACCAATCTCCCCATCACCAGCATGCCAGTTTAATACGAGAGAGACGCCTTAGACTATTAGCCACTGAGGCAGGTAGAAATCTATTAAAAGCCACCCTCAGTACACTCGACAATGATTCAAACCCCGACCTCCCTAGCACCGGGTGTCCAGTCTAATACGTGAGTGATGCCTTTAGAAAACTCGTCCACATTGAGCAGCCACACACACAATAACGTACTGAGCATTGGCCTTGAATGGCAAAGTTTGATACTGAACGTCAAATGGAGTTAAAAACTGATAAAAACCCAATTATCGTCACTGTGTTATTTCCCGGATAATCATACTGAAATTCCTCTAAGCTACCTTCCCAATCTCTACACCTTGGATTAAGTCTTTATGAACTATGATATTAAAAGTACTGATGAAAATTTCCCATATTTTGTAATTTCGCTGAGTAAATCTAGCACCCCCCGACCCTCCCTTTCCCGCATCTATGCACCTATGCAACGCGGCAGTTTTAAACTCTACTTGATTTATGCGGTAGCTCTACATTTATATTAGTTAGCGGGTTTTATGTTTGAGGATTGCAGATAGCACACAGTAACCCACGTCATGGGAGCGAACTTGATTTTACCCCCGTGACGTCACGGAATTAACCACATCGTTAATAACTCAGACCGCGTGTTTCTATTTCGAGAGGTAAAGTGTGTGCGTGATGTGTTGTGCTTTTGTTTGGCCGCCGGGACTACGGAGACTAATAATGTATTTTTGTTGTGCCTTTCTAAGCATAAGTAGTCACGCTAGACATACGATAAAAATAAATAAAATCATATTCATATATATTTCAATGTCATAATTCAAGTATTGCCCATGTAGGTTTAGATCCATTTGGAAAATATGTTGTTTATTTAAGTATGAAGTATAGTAGTTACATTAATTAAAATTGCAAGGTAAAAAGTATTAATTTTAAATTATCCTTAATTAAATGGGTGCCTATATTAATATCATTTATTGATATTATTATTATTATTACTATTATTATATTTATAGTGTTTATAATCTTTTTTAACCAGCACTTATGGACACACGCGTAAATTCGTTATATTTGGTTTTTTAGGTTTTGCTAGTGATAAAAATATGAATTAAATACCAATGGTGCTATATTTGTTAGCTACTGTTATAGCCGCATCTAAATATCATATTCATTAAATCAAAAAATGAAACCTGAACACGGGAATTGAACCTAGTATCTTTGGTTTAATAAGCCAATATTTTAACCACTAACCTATCAAGAAATTGTCTAAATTCTATGGTCATTCCCCACTCATATTTTAAGGTAGAGTGTGTGATGGACGTGCGTAAATTGTCAGCTACTAATGTGTGATCAATTAAGATAACGAGCTATCAGATAACGCAGCCACCATCGACTGTGTAGTTGGCTTTTTGCTGCCAAAAGTACAAATTATAACTGTACGAGTGCACATATTATGTTGGTTTAAATAACTATGTCATTATATTTGTTAAATACGGTTATAGCCGCATCTAAATGTCATATTAATTGAATTGAAAAATGACACGTGAGCATGGGATTATTCCTGGATAGCTCAGTGGTTAGAATATGGGATACTAAGCCAAAGGTCCTGGGATTGATTTCAGTTTCCAGGTGTCATTTTATAATTTAATGAATAGTGAGAAAGGTAAGTGATTGAATATGTGAGAGTATTTATTTACATTATTTAAACCTTTAATTAAAAATTATTATTATTATTATTATATTATTATTATTAAGCACTACGTCTAACTAAACCGTTCGGGTTATACGCTCAAATACTAATTACGCTAATGGATTAGGAATTGGGAGGGTTGAATTGAGAGGAAGTGAACCCGCATTTGTGTGGATGGAGAGTGGAAAGCCATTTAGGGAAAACCACCCTAGTTCAGCCAACCGAGATTTGAACCTCGATCTCCCCATCCTCAGCAGTCGAGCATAACACGACTAGCGCGTTAGCCAACTACGCCACCGAGGCGGGTTTAAATGAATATAAAATCAGCGTTATACCTTTCTCATTCAATTTAAGATGAGTAAATATTCCACTGACCTTGTATGTATTAATAAATTGAGATTTTTTTTTCAAATACTTAAAAAACACAATAAATAACTAATATTAGTACTGCATGGTAAAAAACCTAGACAGTTTATCCTAGCAATATTTTAGTTCCAATAATAATTATACTTTACAAATAATTTATGATTAAATTGAATACAAAGTTATTTTATGTTTATCTTTAATAAATGTTTAATAGGTTTTCAAATAGTTTTCTAACATTTTGATCTACTTGAATTGGTCAAACCTGTTGTTATTAAGGTCTGATATTTATATGAGGAAGAGTATAAACCACTAAACTTGATTGAAATTGACTAAAATTTGATATTATAAAAATTTGTCTTATTTGGTTGATCTATTATAGCTATAGGCCTATAGCTCATCTAAAAATCATTAAAACCTTCAAATTTTGTCTTTGCTTTATTATTTACGTTATTGTTAAAAGATAGAAAAGAAATAATTGAAGAAAATGTTTACCGATTTATTTTATTTTTTTCAAAATGGGTATCAGGGGAAAGTCTTACAAGATAAATAGTTATGTACTTTCATTTTTCTAATATTTGTTAAGTCTCTGTTAGCTTACGTCATGATTGCTTTTTGAAATTCAACTTTTAAATAAAATTGCTGCAACACTTTTGTTAGAAATGTATATTTGTGGAGTGTTTCATATGAATATCAAGATAATATGATAGGTGACCTGGTGGTCTAGGGAAAAGGTGTCAGACTTCTGTGCTGAGGGTCCGGGGTTCAATCCTCGGTCCTAGCACAGATACATCTAATTGCCAAATCCTTCCTTCACCTCTGACAAGATGTGTAATAGTCACAACTTGTGAATGTGAGGAATGCCAGGCCTCCACCATGGTTCGGACTCCACGTTAAACTGTAGGTCCTCCATTTCATCTCACAATCACCCTACCATTGCACATTAACGTAAGTGCGTATAGCCCGAACGGGTAGTAAGACGTGGTGCAAATAATAATAATAAGATAGTATGTGTTATTTCTGATTAAAAATTATTCAGTGATATATTTACTAATAACTGACTTTTAAAAATGTTCTTTCCTATGTAAAAGAATGTATGAAAATGATGGCTCATTGTGTCTTACGATTTATTTCAACTTTGTCCTTAACATAAAAGCTAATATCGTATTAGTATATAGTTGGAAAAATTAGAAGGTTGGTTAATAGAAAATGCACCATGATTCACCTGGAGAAAAGATGGACAGCCAAATTGTATCCGACTTAACCTGATCTCTCAGCTATATTTCGCACTCCATACTTTCTCCACTCTTCTCCTTAATCTAATATATTGCAAAAATAACACCTTATATCACATTCAAATAATTATGTATTATAGTTTCAATGGCTCTGGACCCATTTTGGATCACCAGTTTCCACCCTGCCTCCAGGATTTGAACCTGGACCTTGACTTAAAATTATGCGTTATGTCACGCATTATAAGGGCGTGGTGACTAATATTTAGTTAGGGGATGTTATGGAAAAGGTGTCGCTCAAACTGTGAATACATACATTTCATTTAGTCGTGACTAACGTGACAATTGGATGTTACATCCTTAATAAGGGTAAGTACAGTGGCATCTTATTGAAATGCATTGGAATAATCTATTTAGTTTCCCAGGGCGTCTTAAGACCCGTCCAAATTGTAGGAATTATATTATGATTATAAATTCCACCATTATTGACATTAAGTAACAATGGAAAACAATTTAGGAAAAGTCACCTTAAGATTGCTCGGCCAGGATTCCCCTGTCACCAGCAATCAAATTTATTGCAAGAGTGACGGCTTAGAGCGGCCGTGTCAAGCTCGTTTGATCATAACGGACACATTCAAAATTTTAAAATTTTAGCTGGCTCCATTTCAAAAAGTTCAATATTGTCACGGTCTAAAAAACTTAATTTTAAAATTCCTATTATTAAAAGGAATATTAAGGCTATAATAATGTTTACTAGTGAAACGTTATATTTGCAGCAAGGGTGTCAATGATAGACCTCAAATTTTGTGTTGAAGCTTATTTCATAATTGATTGTCAGTAAGTGTCTCGGGCATCTACTCTTTTCATAGGAGGGCAACTATTCACACACGCATGTGCTGTCAAATATTTAACTCTGTTTAGTGCACAGGTCTAACAATCTTGGGGAATTGATCTCTGGTGAGTACAAGTTAAATAAACTAACCTCACCTGATAGATTAACACAAATAACGCCCAGTTTCCAAACGTTAATGTATTAAATCTTACATTCAAGTAGGCCTATACAAGGTTTTTAAGAAGATATATCGGGCCATATTTTTTTTAGCACCCCTCTAACTATACTTTTGGGTTATACGCTTATCTAATAATTAGGCAAATATTTTTAGGGATTAGGGAGACTATATTTATAGTAGGTGTACCAGCATTTGTGTGGAAGGAGAGTAGAAAGCCATTTTGAAAATCACCCTCAGTACACCCAATTGAGATTCAAAATTAAATCTCCCCGTCATCGGCAGTCTAGTATAATACAAAAGTAGCGCGTTGGACCACGTGGCCACCGAAGCGGGTAGTTCTGGTTCGTATTGCCCTCCGAGTGAAGGCGTTGTTCTACTCTACCAACCTGTGCGAATCTTAATTTTCAGCTGAAACTGATGGAAAACAAATATAAAAATAGGCTTACAGATAAATATTTTGATAACTGCAATTGAGTGGGAGTGAAAAGTTATTCAACATAATTTTTTTTTTTAATTGTCGATGAAAGGGAATACCAATCTTCTCAGTGAGCTACACAACGTGTTTATAAAAAAAATATTGACCATCACTTTGCTAAACAAATGTATACTTTTCTACTAGTAAAAAGTGAGATCTAGTACAAAATATCCTACAATTTTTCCATTAAAATTAATATCCTATCCACAGAGTCTAAAGTGGTTATAAGTTTATATGATAATTACTTCAATAGGGTAAGTATGAGGAAGGAAGCATTCTAGAGGTAATTATATCCGCATTTGCGTGGAAGGAGGGTGAGAAACAGTTTTAAAAAAACCACCCTCAGTAGACCCGACAAGGAGTCGAATCCCTATATCGTTTTAAGCTGGGCAGACTAAATTAAAATTATCTCCCCTACTCAATGAGTTTGGCGACCCCTGTTTTGAGGCGTCACTCTCGCTATAAGCTACAATATCAATAATGGGGGGATCAGGGTTCGAGTCCCGGTCGTGTGAACTGAGGGTGTTTTTTCATACGCAGATTTTCGCTCTCTCTCAATGTGAGTGTGTGTATACTTACTCTAAATTCAACCTTCCTCATCTTTAACACATTATCCTAATGCACATATGAGTATAGCCCGAACGAGTAGTTAAACGTGGTGATAAAAAATTAAAAATAGTTTACCCAGTATAGTCTGTTAAATTTTATGTTTGCCCGTTTGGTGGCAATATTACTTTGCTTTTGATAGTATTTGATTTATTATTTTTCTTGTAGACTTTTAGAGACAGTGCCATAAATTATATAAATTACTGCTTTCTATTGTTTGTGGTTGCGGTGACTCACGGTAAATGCCAGTGAGTGTGGTTTAGTGCTATCTATCAGGCTATCTACCCAACTTATCCAATGAAAATATCTAAAAGTTGTCATTAAGTATTTAAAAAGAGTGATTTTGGTTTAATATACATTGCCTCACACTTTAATATTAGATTATATCTTGATAAAACCGTCACCTTACTTCACTCTATTAAAGTGACTTCCTTTGTTTGCGTAGTCACTTCTCAGTGACATGCAAAGGTCGCAATAAAGTATCACGAACTGTAGTTATCAGCTCATCACGCCTCACGACAGTCCCGCGATGATTCAACTAATAACGTTTTACAAGCTCACTTAACAGTGTTTAGCACTCATTTCTTTTCCTACTCGCGTCGGGAAGTACATCCTAACCTACAATTTTGACGATTAAGCTAAAAGCAACAGCCATGTAACTAATAGCGTTTTTGTAGCTTGTTATAATAGGTCATAGCCAGAACAAATTTCTCGGTAAACTTCCCGCTTCAGGGGCCGAATTATTAAGATATATATTTCCATGTAGACAGGAGTTACAATCAAAGGAAATTGGGGCTTAAGTACCGGTTGGGCGTAATAATATATTGATTTTACTAAATGGTTTTCCACCATCCCTCAATATAAATGTAGGTAGGCCCCTTACACTTTTTTTAAATTCTACCTTCCTCATACTTAGCACAGTATCGTAATTTGTACATATTACTATAATCAGGACGGGTATTAATACGTGGTACTAGGAGAAAAAAACTTTAGACACTCTTTAATACAATTAAATTCCAGAGCTCTACAGATAAAGTAGATCTCTAATACAGGGAAGTTGAATTTTATCAATAAAAATGTTTTGAGATCATTAGAAGTGAATCCGACTCGGTGGCGTAGTTGGCTAACGCGCTAGTCGTGTTGAGCTCGACCGCCGAGGACGGGGAGATCGAGGTTCGAATCTCGATCGGGTAAACTGGGAGTGGTTTTTCCTAAATGATTTTCCACTCTCCCTCCACGCAAATGCGAGTTCACTTCCTCTAAATTCAACCTTCCCAATTCCTNCACTCTCCCTCCACGCAAATGCGAGTTCACTTCCTCTAAATTCAACCTTCCCAATTCCTAATCCATTAGCGTAATTAGTAATTAAGCATATAACTCTAACGGGTAGTAAGACGCGGTGCTAAATATTATTATTATTATTATCATTAGAAGTGTAAGGTAGGTAGGTGCATCCAGCGACCACCAGACAAACCTTAGAAAATGGTACCGAGTTGCATCCAGGGACCACCATACCGACCCTAGGGAGTGGTACTGAGTTGATTCCAACGACCACCAGACCGATCCTAAGGAATGGCACTGAGTTGCTTACAGCGACCACCAGACAAACCCTAGAGAATGGTACCAAGTTGCGTCAAGTTGCGTCTCACCTATCCAACTCAATTACTATAGCCATAAGCATATCCAATTCAGATAATCTCTCTTTAATATTGTATTAAATATAAGCCTATTCATGAGTCAGGTAGTTAAGTGCTGAAAGAACTGGCATATGGTGACAGAATGGTCGAAGGTGTCACTCTCATGTTAGACGGGCCTGCTGAAAACTAGGAGTTCGGAATTCAAATCCCGGTCGAGTAAATTGAGTGTGTTCCTTTTTACTAAATTGTTTCCCTATCTTCTTTCATGAAAATGTTGTTAGATTACTTCTAAAATGGCTTCTCCTTACCCCATTAGAGTAATTATTATATATGTGGATGGTCTGAATAGGTAGAAACACACTGCGAAAAAAAAAAAGAATCATACTTATCCATCTCTAGAGTTATATTCCTGTTTTAAAGAGTTTTATTTTTAAATATATATATCTGAAACGCTCCAAAAACCTTTTAATAAACGTTAGTTCACTTTTAACATACCATTTTCTTGTTTTAGAACCTTCTCCAAGTGACAAAAAATGTATAGGTAACAAAACAAAGATTGATTTATTATCTGTGAAAAAATTCTCGATATTTGAGTAAAAATATGATTGTCTCCCTCGTGATACGCAATTTATTCCGCTGACGTTGATCCGTACCTCTATACATGCGACGGGTCCCATTATTCATATCTGACACTGTGCGTTCTTTTTGTTTCAGGGACTAAACAAACTGGCAATCTTTCTCTCAGCGGGGACACTGAGGAAGAAAAGGCGTGAATTTCTTCGCTGGGATTGGCATCACGTGAAGTTCATGTGTGGATGTGAACAATATACATATTTAATACTTGCATGACATCACCATAGAGGCTAGGAAAAACACCGGTCTTACTTCTTTCACAATAAATGTCATGTTACTTGTTTCACAAAATGTGTTAGTTGAAAATACGTGAATACAGGTTATAAAAATAAATGTGTGGTTCTAGTAAAATAAGAATGGTTTAAGTTTGAAAAATACCTATTGGTAAACTACTTTCTCGTCAGAACGTTAAAATAAGTTACTTAAGAACTAGAGCAGTCCTTAAAAATTAAAAGAATATGATAAATATAATTAAATTAAAAATATATAAATTATATTAAATGTTATTGAATCTACACTTTAGAAGTCCTATCTTAAATATAAATATATAAATGTGATATGGATGTATGAATTTATATAAATTGGTGAGTTTTTATGAATAAGTTGCATATAGAGGAACATTACTCGCAATTGCCTGGAAGGAAAGTGGGTAAACGTTAATGATAAACTATCTTAAATACACCCAGCCAGTATTAAAGTCCTAGCCTCATCGCCATCAAATAACGTGATTGGATTAACCATACGTCTAATATGAGGAAAGCTATACGAACTAGATATAAAAGTATTTTCTATATTAAATTTTAATTAATGGCTCTTTGAAAGGGATTTATTATTATTATTATTATTATTAGCACCGCGTCTTACTACCCATTCGGGTTGTACGCACTTACGCTAATGTGTAATG
>CABFWB010001488.1:0-30263 GCA_902151455.1 Timema bartmani
GCTTTGACAGAACTTCACAGTATGCTGCATTCACATTTTAACCTTGCATCTGGAATGGGCCAACAGTACTCCCTAAGAATCCCAAAACACTAACTAATTAACCTTCCCTGCTGATAGTTTAACCCTAAATTTGTTGTTTGAAGGTGAACGTAGATGTTTCCATTGCAATGAAGCTTGGGGTTGTAGTTATGCACCCAAGATTCTTCATCCCCATTAACAATATTCTCCTTCATCTGCATACTGAAAGAGATGAAGCAAGGGCAAACCCATTTGGTTCATTCTTTGTTCCCCGATCAGTTTTCCAGGCACCCACCATAACCACACTTTCCGAAAATTCAAACGATCATGAATGATGATGTAAGCAGGCTAAACCATGATAACAGTCTACTTCAGTTGCTACAGTGTATCATTACTCAGCCGCCAGCTCGAATCATCTTTTCCACCCGCCACTGAGTTGCTTCTGTCTCAATCTCAACAGTGTGACCGGTTCACTCTTCATTTGAGACTTTTGAGCAACCACGAGTTAATTTATCAACCCATTTGTGTACTGCTTTATGTGACAAACACTTCTCACCATAAACAGGAAACTTTTCTTTATGAATATCCTTTTGCCCATAAAAATTGCACATCCGCAAGCTGAACCTAGTTGGTACACTCCTTGAGAATAAATTGCACATGTGCATGCGCTACCTAAACTGTCACCATGCTGGATTGTGTTGGCATCTTGTTACATATGTAGAACCTACTAGATTATGTTTATAGCTATCTCACATCTATTTGTGACCTATTTACTGACTCTTTGGTATCATGTTTAACACTTTTTAAATAGAAAAAATGTTATATTTTTTAAATCATTCTTTCTACAAGAATCCTACTAGTGTAGATTTTACAATAATATATAGCTTTGGTAAGTTATTTTTAAAAAAACTCCATGGTGCAAGCCCATATAGTGTGCAACATGTGGGCAGTACACCAAACCTTCTGGCTGTCAATCTCAGTTTTCTAACCCAGAGCTGCTATTCCTTTATTTGTCCTCACAATGCTGAGTTTGGCCCTGTCCCTCTGGGCCTTTAGCCAGGAATGATGACCACCAGATCACAAGACACGATTATTTATGAGTCAATAGTAGTGTACATTTCAAGAATAAAGTGTATACTCCATTCACGGTAGGAATTACTCTCTGAAAGGTCTTTTTTCCTACCAAAATCCTACTATATAATACCTTTCTGGTAGGGAAAAGGGCCTTTCAGAAAACAATTCCTACGATGAACAGACTTTACATTCTAACTAGAACACAAATACTAAACCAAAACACAGTTTAGATAAAAGGTTTAATGAGACCAGTTCAAACTCACTTGTAAAAAATTTATTGTACATAGCAAGTGGCAGTACAGGTTTATATTTATTATTATTTAACTAAGCATCACTTCCACTGCATGATTAAGATAATGACAAAATTAAAAAAAAATTGAAGGTGAACAAGTATTTTTAGATTACAATTAAAAAAAAAGTAAAATTAGCCTTAAGCTTATCAGGCCATCAACAATGTAAATTTTTTTTTAAGAGCTTGGCTATATAACCATTGTACAAAGTCAACGATATGAGAAAATTTAGTCAAAATCTTCCTAAAAATAATTATTAACACAAGCAATTTGTTTTTGTTGTATCCCTGCATTGCTAAATACAGCTTCAGTATATAATTAGCAAAATAAAGATCAATATTGGATTAAGGTTATAAATGCTAATATTCGGTATGAAAAGTTTATGGGTCATCATGAACCACAAATGTTTAAATTTAATAAAACCAAATCTGGTTTAATGGGGGCAAAAACTACTCTTTTAGATGTCTTTTGCATATTTACTAAGAACTTTAAAATCACAATGACAGACCAAGAAACTTGTGTTTCAAATTATTTTTCTACTATGCCGTCAATTTAAAACAAGGCCTTGGCACTTATAAGTTTTGAAAATTTATAAATCATATCATTCATTGCATCATTTTAAATTCTTTCAAGTGTTGAAGATAAACTTTATATCTAGGCTTGCATTACATCGCTCATAGCCACACTCTTGAAATATGATTTTACACCAAATTACAAGTAAATTAAGCACATGTCATTTTGAATAGTATTTTTAGTTCTGCAATTCAGAGTAAAGAACAAGAGCTAAGCAAATTATATGAGACACAATAAATTAATCGTATGTACACAAGTGTCTAAACTTCAAACTATGTCAGCAAAGTGAAACAAAAAGTGACAAATAATTATGAGTACATTAAAATGAAATGTGAGTAAATACTCCATTCAACACAGTAATTTCATATTTAATGATTTTCAACCCTATACTCTGTATTATATTCAAGCATGAAACGTTCTCTCTCCTAAGCATTATTATGGAAAGGCACCAACATTAGTAATTACAATTAGCTTGCCAATCAAGTCTTCCCTTGCCAATTAAAAACAAGGAAAGCTGAACAAGCGGACGATTCACACTAGACAAAATTTGCACTAAGTACAAAGACAAACCAAAAGTATGTACGAAAATTAAAAAATGTTTCACCAACATCAAACACTTGGAATATTACCTTAAAATTAAAGGAAAACAATAGTGTATTTATAAGATACAAAATTAAAAGAATAAATCAAAGTAGTGTGTGCCAACTTCCATCTGTTTTTTTTTTCTCATACTGTTAAGAAACCTCCACATAATTATTATATAATATATTTTGAAGTTTGGCCAAATAGTGAGTAGAGCCGCAGAGTTGTGAAAGTGGAAGCTGGCTGCTAAACGACTGTTCACCACAGTCCGGATGAGAAGCCACCAGGTGGCACACGTGCACGCTGCTGCTGTTGTACTGGGGCTTGCGGTTGGGCTGAAGCCGGTTTAGAAGCTGTTGTACCATTGACAACCGGGTTGTTTACTGCCGGCTCGGCTGGTGCCTTTTCCCCATTAGTTGCTACATAGCCTTCTCCCGTAACTGGGTTGCCATCTGTGTGAAAGTAAGAAAAACATAAATCAGTTAAAGTTTAATTAGGTCTTAATGTCTGTAGTTGATATGTGGCTTAAAAACTTGGAGATTGACCAACCATGAGACTGATTTAAAAAATTAGTTTTTACTATCCTCCAATAGAATAGGTTTGGTGGTCAAAACATTGCTCCATCAAAAACCCACAAAATTTCTTTGCAAAATATGCTAGGCCATGCTCAATTTTGCCAGTGTCCAACTATTTAAAATAGTTTATTTGTTAAAGAAAAAACAGAATTTGAAAAGTAATATTTAAAAATAAATAAAGTATATTTTCAAAGTTACAAGCACCCAAATAGGTATAGTTAATTATTCTAGTTCTGTGACAAGTGCAAATAAAAAAACAAACATATGATACTACATTAAGACATAGAGAACTAAACTAATATTTCTAAATCTACAACAGAAACGGTGACACACAGTTAAACCTCTATTAGGCGAGCAGACATACGCATACTAGACAGACACAGAATCAGACCACTTACAATATGCAAACTGTCCCACTGGAAGAAACGCTTTAACAAGACAAATACAAGTTTAAATATAGTTCCTCACACACTTTTGTATATAATTTTCTAGTTATAACATATACTAATTGCTTATTAATTAACACAATATTTAATATCAAGCTAGGTGTAATAGAGAAACTTCAACAATAATGGTTTGAGATTACTCATTTTTGGCTTATCAGGCCTTATACTAGTTGGAGAATAGCCCCTGTCATTCTATAAAACAATAATTTAGTATTTGTTCCTATAAATGATAAAATGAATTGTTGCCCAATGGCTTGGAAATGTATAATAAGACAGTGCAGAAACACTGTTTTATTGTACATGTTCATATAAAAGTACTAATTATAAAGTGGCATGAAAGTTACAACTAGCCAAGGGTAGAGATGCATCCCGAGAGGAGCAATCCCCAAGATGACAAACTAGTTTAAAGAAAGCTTACTATATGAGAAGTACAACTATCATATAGAGCACTGAATGTGTCGAATGCACATAAAGTCTTCAATACATTAATGATCACTACTCCTTAAAGGAAATTTCATGCACCCTAGGATTATGGTTAACATGTTTATTTATTTATATATAACACTCCCATTTATAGCAATATTTTCTTATTAATGACAATCCTTAAGGCCTTTTTTCTTACCAGAATCCTACTACTATGTAGCAGGGGTCTTGTAGGAAAAAAAGCTTTTCAGAAGGCTATTTGTAAGCAAACATGGCTTATATATTCATATATTAAGGAAATTATCAAAACTTTCCAACTCTACACAGACTTTTCATAGTAATAAAATGTTAAACCATCTTATTTAAGAAAATAGCCCTAGTCTGTGGGGGGAGTGGCAGAGTGCACCATCTGAGTATTCTAACCTCATCACTTAAAGCGCCAGACACTTTGGACACGTGAAAGTTATTTTCAACATCTGGAGGACTCGTTATTCACCATCTTGTCTGAGACAAGAGCAAACCTTTGTGACATTTCATAGTTTCCCAAACAACTTTGGCCTGTTGCCACAGGAAAGCCCCAACAATTTCTGTTTTGGCCCCTCTAAATAGCTTTTGCTGACATAAAAGATTTAAGTGCACATTTTATTGATGCCACCTGTCACCAATGTCGGCAACCCTTGTTGAGAACTTCAGTATATATGCAGCAGCTATTTTTTCCACGCTTACAAGGAAAAATACAAACAGTTCACAAGCACAATTACTAAAGTTTTGCTACTTAACTTTAAATATAAAATATTAGGTTGTGATTTTTACCATCAAGTACATCCCTAGGTATCCTGTGGTGCCCTTTCTTACTGATCAAATAAGCTCAAAGAGACTTGCTAAATTTGACAGTAATTTCTCAAAAGTTTTTTTAATATTTGAATATATATGTTCAAATATTAATAACACCTTTGAGAAAGTATCATAAAATTTAGCAAGTCTCTTTGCTAAGTGTGTGTGTGTGTGCGCGCGCATATATTTGTAATTTAAAAAAATCTCGTATTCTCATGGGCTTTATTGTACACCTCATTCCCCTGCTTTAAAGTGATTTGCCAGGGTTGACAATATTTTATTACTAAACATTTCCTAGGTTTTTCATGTGCATAACAACTCTTTCTTTTAAACATTCTGTACATTTTGTAAGTGCCAAATTTAAGATGATTGAATTTTTTCTAAAAGAGAATTTATATATATTTTACAAAATGTCAGTCTGATAAAACAAATGACGAGTGTAACGTCAACAAACTTCTCTATTATTACATTTACCCTTGCTAACCAGCCTGGTGGCATTACCTCTTTTCTTGGCGCTCCTCCGGAGAAGAGAGTCTCTGTCAACCATGCCAGCGCCCGTGACAGGGTTCCTGGCCATGTGCGCTGTGAACAAGACACCCCAACACCAGGCATGCAACAACCACACACATACTACATGCAAAACACCGTAGGGCCACGCCATAACTAATCAGTCGCCAACTATACGCAGATCCATTTAGGATTTCACAAAGTCTGTTTGGATATTGTTTAAATGAATTGAAAAAACTCAAAAGTAAATTTATAAACAATTTAATCACGATGAGAACTTGTTTATATTAGATTCATTTTTTTTTGTGCTATGAGTTTTATTACTAGTTCGGATTATCTGCATATATTTAAACTACTGGCAAAGGGATGTTTCCAAATTTGTATGCAATCCAGCCTACTAGGAGAGTGACACCTTTAACCAGTGGTATTCAACCTGGGGTATATGTAGCAGCACATATATATGTATATATATATATATATATACACACACACACACACACACACACAAGCCGCCCCCCCCCTGAAATTTTATGAACAAAATATTTATGGCTTTATTTATGGTTCAAACAATATCAAAATTAAGGTACAAGTACAAATTATGGGGCTGTGTTACCATAAAAAGCACTTCAGAGAGCTTCCAGAGGTGTTTGTTATTTAGAATTTTTTCTAGCCTTTGGCAGTTATGGTGTTATGTTGTTATAAAAAAAATATTTCAGATAGCTTCTAGAGGTGTTTAATATTTAGAATTGTTCCTATTTTTCGGCGGTTAGGGGGTTATGTTGCCATAAAGAAACACTTTAGAGTACTTCTAGAGCTGTTTAATATCTGGAATTTGTCCTAGCCTTCGGCAGTTGATGGGTTATGTTACCATAAAAAACACTTTAGAGAGCTTCTAGGGCCGTTTAAAAATTAGAATTTGCCCTAGCCTCGATAGTTAGGGGCTAGTGTTGCCATAAAAAATACTTCAGATAGTTTCTAGAACAATTTTTTATTTAGAATTTTTTCTAGCCTCCGTCAATTGGGGGATGGGCCCACCAAACCCCCCCTGAAATTATTGGCTGGCTATGGCCTTGTATGTATGTATGTGTGTGTGTGTGTATATATATGTGTGTGTGTGTTTGATTTAAATTATTTTAAATATAGATAATAGAGCATACAACTTGCAATCTCCACTAACACACTAACAACTTTGGGAGTATAAAGTTGAAAATAAATTATATCTGGGGGTACGTGAACAAACATGATTGAATACCACTGCCCTCGACCACACAAGCACCAAAGTGGGTAATTTGATTAATGACACATTAACTTTAAAGAAGGAACAAAAATAAGAGATAGATTTAAATATATGTATAGTTTAAATCAATCTTTCCTTGGTGTGTCGAGTAAAAGACGGCGGGAAAGCTTGGACAGGAATGTTCTCAGCGGGGCCCTGGGTATGTTCAGCGCTCCAAGATAATAACAAGTAATATTAGCAAGCCCAGATAAATTGAGCGCCACAAGCTCCAACCACCAAGTGCTACACAAGAGTTAGGTGAATATCAACAGTTATGAAAGAATAAATACACTATTCCAAGGAACCAAAATGCTGCCAAGCTCTCAATAGATAGCTGTAAATAGTAAAAATTAACATCTTACAACAGGCCTGGGCAAACCGCGACCCCCAAACTACTGATGAAAATTAATTAATATCACAAGGTGCCAACTAGACATGGAGGAAGAAACAGGTGTACTTATATTATCATTTTAATAAATCTATATTTATTTTGATTTTTTTTACCAAGAACTAAAAAAATGTGTAAGAAAATATATTTAGTTGGGGGCCTAACCTTCCAAAGTAGTTTTCTATGGCACCCTTAGGCTAAGAGGTTTGCCCAGGACTGACTTTTAACTTTAAAAGATATCAAAAACCTATAATTTTGTTATAATTATCCACTCATATATTTAGAAAGAAAAAAAAATGTTAAGAGTTATGAAATTCTACATCATACTGAAAGGACTTTTTTTTCTATTAACTATGGACAGTTCATTCATAATAATTGTCGACATTAAAGGATCCAAGGTTGTTTTTTTTTAACCCGACAGTATTTTCACAAATCAACTATACTAAATTCATAGGAAACTTACCTCTTTTAGCTTTTGCTTTCAAGTACAGAATAAAACAAGAAAATAATTAAGTTTTACTGGTGCTACTGTGAAAGTGTAATTTGTTATTAAGTTATAAACATTTATTGCACTTGGTTTAAAACACAACATACAAAAACCAGGAAAAGTTTTAGAAATGTGTAGTCTTGCTTTTAGCACAGACAAATGAAACTGAAATTAGCTACGTTATAAAATGGTATGATCTTTGGAAAACTATAAAACTTGACAAATCTTGTGACAGCAGCTCTGGCTTATTCTAAGTGTATCAAACTTTAGCACATACACAACACCATATGAATTTAAACTATGGATAGTAAGAGCATTGTTCCCACACCCCTCCTTGCAATAATACTAGATGCTAATCTTGTTAGAAATAGAATGAGTAAAAAAATATAGATACATTTTAATACAATCTGCCCTGGTTTAAAATAATCAATAAAAGGGAGATATAAATTATGTTAAACCTTTTCCTGGCTCATAATCCCATCACAAGATACCTCAAGTAACCGACTGATGTTCTGTCAAGTGGCATGTTAAGTAAAAAGGTCTGGCGTTTGAACCCTTATCTTAGGCACATTTTTAAAACATTAATTGCATTATGGCACTAGCAAGTCTAACAGTAAAATAACAAATTTTTGGAAATACTTTTAAATATGTAAACATAATGTCTGCACATTTAAGTGGAGCATTTCAACAAATAAAAATAGATCTATTCCAAAATTTGGACGCCAAAGGGGAAATATTTTTTAAAACAGATGTTTGATTGAACTTTAATGAATATAAATTTGGTCATATCTTTTTACAATATGTGTGTTTGAAAAAAAAGATATAGATGTATACTTCGTTTACCTCGAAAACTAACAATATTACCTTACTTGTTTCCACTATGGTACTGCCATGGTGGAGTCTGTCAGGTTAAGAATATAAGCTTTCATTGTAAGCTGGGTGTAAAAAGAAAGCATAAATTTGATTTACAAAAACGTTATAAGCTTATCTTAAATGCAGTGTGTTAGTGAAGTGATTTGTTTATTATTATTATATATTTTTTATTTTTCAAATTTACTTCTAGATTAATGTTTCAACTACAGTCACAGCCATCAAATTACAAAATTTAATTGGGTAAATATATTTTTAAACTACAATGTACAGTAGTAAAAATGTAAAGCCAGTATTAGCTCATGCTAGCGAATAAAAAGTTTCCTCTTTCGCCAAAATAAACCCTGATCATGCAGACTTACAGGAACCCTCACATCATCTGCTGTCTCCAACCTGCTCGGAGCAAGACTTCAAAAAACTGTCAAACTTCATAAAAAAATTAAATATCCCACCGTCTCAAAAATACAGCTACATTTCTTGGCTAGAGGCAAAGCAATTTTTACGGACAGTAAATTTTAAATTTTGTTGAAATATATAGAAAATTAATGAGTAAATGTGACAAAAAATAACAATTCTGAAAGAAGTCACAATACTATTTTTTATAGCAACAAAATAATGTAATTTTATATCTAAGAAAATATATTCAAATATTTGAATCGTAGTTTTTTTCATCATTTAATAACTGAACCAAGTTATTTTAGACATAAGAATCTTAAAATTTTATCTTTATTTAAAAACAACAATTTCTATGACCAGCCACATTGGTAAACCTATATTGATACCATAATTTATATAACCAACCCTTTTCATATGATTCTGATGAGGTCAGAATTGGAAAGTAGTGGACAAATTTAAGAGGTGTTTAATTTAAAGCATGCCATCTTAGGAATGCTTTGTTTAAAAGGTTGCTAAAAGAGCATGGCAAATCACATTCATCTCAGTGTAAAACATCTATTATAGATTGCAGTTTGTGTGAATTAGCTGTTCAGAAAATGGCAGGCAGCTGTGGTTCAGTCCTAGGAACTTGAAGCAAACTAAACTAACTGGCTACACATTTTAAAATAAAGACAAGCCACTATTTTATACTACAGCCTCCACTCCAATTAATATCAAGTGAGATTACATTCTTTTGTTGTTTATTATTTATTTATTTATTATTTAGCACCGCGTCTTACTACCCGTTCGGGTTATACGCTTAAGTACTAATTACCTTAATGGATTAGGAATTGGGAGGATTGAATAGAGGAAGTGAACCCGCATTTGCGTGGAGGGAGGGTGGAAAACCATTTAGGAAAAACCACCCCCAGTTCACCCGACCGAGATTCGAACCTCGATCTCCCCGTCCTCGGCAGTCGGGCTCAACACGACTAGCGCGTTAGCCAACTACGCCACCGAGGCGGGTTCTTTTGTTGTTAAATTTAATTTGTTGTATAATATATTTACAAATTAACCAAAATCACTAGTCCAATCATTAGGTAGATTTTGAATTTAAAAAAAAAATTACAGTTTAATTATTTTAAAGGGTCACGTAGTTCCAGGGCTTAGACGATTTTTAGTTTTCAACCTTGGAGCGCCACCCTCTTGAAAAAAATATCATCCAAAACTGGCTATCTCTCAATATCTCTTTTTGTGTTAGTCCTACTATCAATATTATAAAGTGACTAATTCTTACAGCTTTTAACTGAAACATTTTTTGTCGGTCAAATAGTTTCTGACCTCCAGCGGTGTAAAGTGAAGAACATTTTGCGAATTTACAAAAACACTTAATTCTACTAATTTTTTTTATTTTATTTCCCTAATTTTAACCAACTTATTTACACATCACCATGAGATAGAGCTACCCGCATGTTTTTTTTTACATGGTATCTTAAGTAGGCCTAATCAACAAAGTCAATCCATCTTACAATCATTGCAACCTATTGTGTTTTGATTTTGATGGCTCAGGTTGAATGACATCTATTTCTTCACTGCTTCTGTGACTATTGCTTGATTGAAAATATTTTTTGTCTTCATCCGAGAGTAATGTCTCACTGATGCTTTCAGTTTATTCTTCTTCTTCTTCTTTGGAGTCGCTTAAAATCTGTAGCATGTTTTCATGTGTTTGCCCAGTGGAGTAACATCAGATAATAGAGCACTTTAAGTCTGCTTTCCTACAACCACAAGGTGTACCACATCTTATCTTACATCCACACAAGATAAATTGGAGCAAAGCCTGAGGAGTTTGTTTCTAGGTGTTTTTGACTGAAGTAGGTCCAGTCCGTTCTTGCTCCTTTGCCAGCCTCATTCCTGTGAAGTTTAGTGAAGGCCACTATTTTCAATATAGTTGTAGGCTTTAATGTAAGGTGGCTGATCAAATGCTATAAAAAAAGTGTGTCGATTCAAGAACGCCTTACATTTCTTGGTAGTGGAAAGAATAAATGTATAGACAGTATCTCATAGAGGCTGAGTGGAACGGTTATAAATGGAAGACCAACTGTTGCCTGCGCCATAAAGCCATTCCATCCAGGTATGGACTGGAAGTTTGACCACTTTACAAATAGCCAAAGAAAATCAGAGGCTGATGGCAATACTTCATTAGAAAGAGGATGGATACTCTCGATATCTGCAATAGTAATAATTTATATGCCCGAGTCTTAGTTTTAACAACATTTAACAAAAACAATCCCATACTCGCATACAACTTTTGCAGATGGCAATCTATAAAAACCTTAAACATTCTGATCTGAAGAATAGCAGTGTGGCGAGTCACACAATGGATACCAGCCAGAGCATAAAAAATACTGGAACCAGTTAGAGTGTATATACTTAAATCAGCATTGTCAAACGCAAACAAAGAGAATGCATCCAGCTTGATTTAAAGAAGGGAACACATAATACGGGAAATTTTAAACACCACCATTCCACTGCATGATCATGAAAATCCCAATGCTGGTAAAACCTTAATGAGGCATCATTGCAGAGATGATGTGACAAAGCGATGCATTTTTTCTCACACTTTTACACGAAGCCACTTTTGTTTTATTACATTTGCCAAATAAAAACTAATGGCTCCGAACTTCAGTATTGATGCCTTGAATAAAATTATCTGAAGGAAGATATTTTTTCTATGTTGTAGACTTGTGATTATATGTCTTCCAAGATTATGACAACTGTGGTTCAAATAAGTGTCAACCTGTTTTCACATTTGTTGAAGTTTTACCTCACCTGGGTGTACGTCTGTCCATATTTTATATCCAATATTCCGCAAACAGACAATTGGTGGTTTATTCATGCTTTCGACAAGAAGAATATTTTCGCTATTATTATGTAACAGGTGGGCTTTGAATGTTCAAATAAAATATACCGATTCCATTGCTTCATCCATGTTGCTAGCCATTAACTACCCTCTCTTTATTCAGGTAAAGGTAACACGTACAATTTTTTTTTCTCATATAACCATTATGAACTATATGAACCTTTCAAATATAAAAGCACAGTGATTTTTTGTATGCAAATCGCCTTTTTTCTTTATTGACTGTACTATATCCTTAAAGAAGTGGTCAAGTTCAGGGTTATTAAAGTTTAAAACTAAATTTCACTAGTTGATGAAATAAAATAAGAATAAACTCTCAATTCTGTCAGAGTAGTAATTATTTATTTTAGCTTATATTTAAAAAATATGTTTTGCCAACATTTCAAGCAAGCACAAAGAAAAAGCAATGATTTTCCCCCTATTATTTATTTATTTTCAAAAATAAATTATTGACATTTTTTAGTGTTACAAAACTATCTGAATTTTGCTTACAAACAAAAAAGCTCAATTTATGAAATGTCTAGTTCAAAAATTAGGGTGTTCATTGTTTATATAGGAGAAGCACTTATATTGTTGCCTGCCAAGAAAGGGCCATGTTTTTGCAAGACTTGGGTAGATCTACTAACCTTGCGGAGTCTTATTGCCGTTGATGGTGTTATCTGGTACATCAGTAGGGCTTCCTATGGGAACATTACTTTTGAAGCGGTTTATAGCAGCAGAAGGCAACCTGACTTCGGGGACACCAAAGAGGCGCTCGTGCGAGTCATTACCCGGCTTGTTTTTGGCAGAGTCTCCGTTGTTGGAGCCCCCTAGCACTGAAGACTGCAGGTGGTTGGTATTGCGGCGACGTGTTGGCGCAGGCTCGGCAGGCTCGGTGTCGCTCAAGAACACGGATGATCCGCCACCTGGGGGCTTCAGCACTCTGTACCAAGAGAAAACATCTCTATCACATACTAGTTGGTTTTAGAGCTGCTTAAGAGCGGGCAATAGGGCACTATCAGCTCTACAGGATATTGGCAACTAGAATGCTCCGAGTTGAAAACATATAAAACTTAATAAGAATAAAATGTTCCTTAGACTTAAGGTTGAAATAAACAAAAAGTAAAAAAAATTAGATTTGTATGAATATAAGATAAAATCATAAAGGCATAATGAGTGAAATACATTTATTTGATAATTAAAACTTACACCCTGATTTAGGAAGAAAGAACAGTTTATAGTAGTTACTAAAGTTACTTAAACAATTTTAATATATTCACACATCAAGTTAATATGTTACCTGTGCTGTCACTTTTAATAAATATCAATACCCATAAAATAACACAAACAATATAAGAATTAATAGCCATCGCTATTATTTATGCTTATTAATAGGAATTACACCATCTAGATATCATATTCTGAAAATTGAAAAATGACACCTGGACACGGGTTCGATTCCCGTGTCCAGGTGTCATTTTTCAATTTTCAGAATACAAACAATATAGTAAAACGATTATAGTTAGGTCAAAGAAATGTGTTCAAATTTTTAAGCTGCTCTACCAACCAAAATCAGGGGATATATTACAAAACACGGTATAGTAATAATTAGTGCCAAGATTTTGATGACCAAAGAGATTTAAAAAAAACTATGAAATGACCTAAAGATTCCAAAAAATCACCTCAAATTTTCAACAAATGACCTAAAAATAATAAGGAAAAAACTAATAAATTCAAAATGCAATGAAAAACCTTTAACAACCAAACTCTCACACATAACATTGATTTACAAATATCTGCTTCAGAAGTAATAGCTACCCCCTCCCAAAGTAAACCATTTCCAGCCTAGTTCCAGTGTTTGACCAGGAACGTGTATTTTACAACCAGACAAGTAAAGAGAATACAAAGTTAATGGCCTACATTAACTTCTAATTTCGACAATTACGGTCTGTACATGTAAATATTAAAAAAAAACAAGTTTCAGTATTTAGGCATCTATAAAATAGCGATAGTATTTTAAAAAAATATTATTATTCAATATGAGTGCATTAAAACTGGTGTAAGCCAAGAAAATATAACCTTAAATTTCAAAATGACAAAAAATGACCTATAAAATAGACATTTCTACAACAAGGGGATCATGTAGAGAGTTTATGTACTTATGAACAATGCACGTGACAAAAAACCAATAAAAAATATGACATGTTATCAAAATCCTGGTCCTGGTAATAATTATGTGGACATCATTAGAGATCTTTCTTAAATTGCCTAGCAATAAGTACAAAAGGTTTGACTTTAATTTTGTTTCAAAAAGTATTTATTAACTTAAAACACACATTATTGAAATGGCAGCAAGCTTAAGTCTAGTCACACATAGTAATTCCTTAAGATTTAGGCTGGTGCCAAATTCAGTCTCCATGACCTTACACGGGTTCTTATACTTGCCTATTGTGGCATGGTGTGCCTTTAAATTCTGCCCCAAACAGCCTGTCACGGTTCTCAGCAGGTGATGAAGCCATAATATTTCCTGTAATGTAGCCTTCATAAAGCTCAACCCGGCCATGTATACCAACATTCACACTCACAACTTTCTCTACAACTTAAAAGCCCTAATAATATAGAAGTGTCAAGTGTCCAAAAGCAATTTATCAACTTTTCTTTTGTTATGTGTTAAAACACAAGGATTATTAACAACTTAAATATAAGTGGAAGTGATGTGGAGTGTATGTTAAAGGAGTGCTCCCATTAATGTAGAAGAGGAGACACCAAAGTGAAAATATGTGAACAACCACACCCGAATGTACCAACGCTAGGTTCAAACTCAGACATCCTCATTGATTTGAATACTCAGCCATCAATGAGTGTGGACTAATTTAAGAAAGTTGAAAAACAAAATAATGTTAGAATGCAAGCACATTTTGTGGACTATCCCAAAGTTATTTCTAGAAAAGAGACAAGACTTAATGCACAAATATAAGAAAGTAATTTTATCAACTGTTGTAGCTTGTCCTCCCTTCCATGTTCTATACTTGTGTGCTTGTTAATCACCAGCTTGGTGATTTTACAATCATGGACTACACGAGTATTCTAGGAAACTTTTATTATTATTATTATTATTTAAAACTCGAAGAGCAACTTTTAAAACTAGATAACTACCCAAAATGCAGGTTAGTAGCAATACTATCACAAAGTTTAAGAGATAGCCATCTTGAATAAATAAAGATCAAAGAGGTGTGTGGGTATGGATATAGAGAGCCACGCCTATTTTAAAACTACAAGAAACAATGAGAATCAACAGAAACAAGCTTTCAAAATTAAAAATGTAGCATAATGATAGCCTGTCCATAGGATAATTATTACGTTGATTACTATATCACCACTTCAAAATATAACCAAAGTATTAATTTTAGAGCTAAGTTGATGAGTGGGGCCGACATAGTCAAGTGGGCCCTTCACTGATATATTTTAAGACCTCTCTAGCGTGCCATTAGCTAGTCCATAAACACCCCACCAGCTGCTGTGGGGAGGGAGAAGATATCACCAACCCTAACTGAAACCTTGAAAAATGTTCCCTCTCCATGCCAGAGTGGTAAGGAGAACCTGGTTTAGATGATGCCACGTGTAATACCTGAGTGGAGAATGACCGACAACTTAATATACACACAAGCGTCACACACTGCTCCACAGACAGAACTGAGCTGAGGCTGGAGGAGATATGTCCCACGTGCGAGTGTGACAAATACCACCAGCCAACAACACTCAGGGCCGCCAACAAAGGCATCTTCAGACCGTCGAGCGAATAGAGAATAACAATAAGAGAGTTTTTAATGCTTGTTTTTTCCACCGCATCTTTATACCCGTCAGTGCTAATATAATTTAATTAAGCTAACGGGTTAGAGTTGTGGAAGGTAGAGTTTAGATGAAATGTACCAGCACTTAGGAACAAGCCTAATACGCCAACCTCTCCCTCACCTGCAAACTAAATTAGACGAGCCCGACATTTAATCCAAATAATAACAGGGTGGCTATCAAACAACATTTAAAAACAATTCCAGCCGGCCTTTTAACAGGTTTTTTTTTGGTGGATACGATTTTTTTTTCATTTATTACATTGCTCACATAATTTCAACAAATACTAAGATACGTTCTTATAAATTCTCATTCGATTTTTATTATTTAATTGTGTGTGTGTGTGTGTGTGTTATAAAAGAAACCCTGTACAATCATCTAATGTTAATACTGCCATAGCTAGACAATGAATTTTGCTAACAATGACAAATAAAATCTCACTTTTGTTCTAAACTATAGGTGCGGAATTAGTCTTAAGTTTCCAGTCCAAAATTGTACCTATTTTTTGGGTAACACAGTTGATAATATTTCCATCACAATATTTAACGATAGTTGATTTGTTTCGCACGTTCTAATGAGGGTAATGTATGTATATCGGCAGACAATTTCAAGTACAGTATTAGTTGAGGCTAGCGAACCTTTTAAAAAGCACGTGTCGAATACGTCGATAGTTTTTGGGGAAAAAATTACCCGTAACCATTGGAATTTTTACTAGCAAAAGTGATTAGTAATTAGTACTCATTTTATATTTTTATATGTTTTACATTTTTTATAGAGATAATGTAATAGTTGAAACATTTTATAAACTACTCTTGGTCCAAAATAGTTTGAAAGATTTTTTTAAAGATCCAGAGAAAAACTTTGAACAGCCGTGAGCACCGTGTGATAAAGGTTCGCCATCCCTGACACAAAGAAACAAGAGAAGGGTGAAACAATCACCCAAAAAAAAGGTGATATAAAACGAGTTTGTGATTTATAATCAACAACATTCCCTCCCAGCCTCTAGTGCGGCGGTTTATAAAGATCAAATCACGTAGTTCCGGTCGACTTTTGGGTCAAAATCCCGTTTCAAACCGTTCACTTTTTGTGGTTGAGAGTGTACAGTAAGTTTAGTGTGTCAGATTGGGGGCAGCCGACAAGAACTACAAGACATTCCTCAATTAGTTCCGACCGGGCGCAGCTAATAGGAGACTGGACAATGGACATCGCAGCCAACATCCGAGCTCGGGGAAGGGGGGTACAGCTGCTTGTACATATGTAACCACGGCGACTATCTCAGAAAAAGGGCCTTTTAGAAATTACAAGCATTGTTTGCGGTAAAAATGTGTAAAATGTTACCATATTATTAGTGTAAGTCGGTGACCTGGCGGTCTAGGGGTAAGGTGTCGGACTTTTGTGCTGGGGGTCCGGGGTTCAATCCTCGGTCCCGGTACAGATTTATCTGATTACCAAACCCTTCCTTCACCTCTGACAAGACGTGACAACTTGTGAATATGTGGAATGTAATGCCTCCACCGTGGTTCGGATCCCATGTTAAACTGTAGGTCCTCCATTTCATCTCACAATCTCCCTACCATTACACATTAGCGTAAATGCGTATAACCCGAACGGGTAGTAAGATGCGATGCTGATGATGATAATAATAATAATGTAGTTATTTTGGTAATGATGTCTACTAAGAGTGAAAGCTGCAGATCACATTACTTGGTGTATGAATACGTGAAAGTAGATCCATATAGTAACTATTCTAGCTGTCCTGAGAAAATTTGTATTATAAGATTTCCTGACTTTTCCCGGTTTATAGCCGGTATGTCTGGACAGCTTAATTAATGGTGACTTATTATAGATTAATTCTAGGACAAATCCAGCAAAAATACACCAAATAGATAATTTACTTAGAAATAAGGAACACATCTACTTCCCACAGGAATTAAACACGGGTCACCTATATTATGGTGGTGAAAATATTTGCCATTTGTACACGGATTTGTGCTGCCAGCCGATTAGTAAATAAAACATATAGGTCAGAGAGTTTCAACTTTTTTTTGTTTACATACCCCTAGATATAATTTATCTTCAACTGTGTAGCCCCAAATAGTTTCTAGTGCGAATTATATTTGTTACATAATCTCCATATAAAATAAATGGCGCTCCCAGATCGCATTACCTAACTTCCGAGTCGCTTGTTGTGAATCCTAAATATGAATGATTAATCCTACGTCTTCACGTACCCCAAGTTGAATACCACTACAATTTATTAATCACAATGCTTACGATGCGTATTTAAAACATCTGACTTGGGTAGTACAGCTCTGAGTAGGCGCCGCATCATGTATACTTGAGAAAGCAGTGTTATTGAGACCACTGAAACCGTGTCATTGTATTTAAAATGAAACTATTTAACTAATACAAATTGTAATGTTAAGTGAAAAATTTAGAAAACCACACTTAAAATGCTATTTTTGGCTAAATCATATTATTGTATCTAATATTCAGGTTAATCGGCAGAGAAACTGAAAAAAAAGAGAGTATATGATTCAATCAAATGGAGTCGAAACATTGACATTTTATATTTAATATAGTATTTAAATATAAAGGCCGAAACTTTAGGACAGTAGTCCTCTCAGAGCTACTATAATTACTGTCTTTGGAATTATATTTTTACCAAAAATCCGACAAAAAAACTAACAAATATTATTTGAAGTATTTGACGAGCATTTTTTGAGCCTATAGATTACATCAGTACACGGCTTATAAGCTAATATAAATCTAGAACAGAAAGCCAGCCCCCTATGATAAGTTGTTCGTATATGTCGGGAATCGAACCCAGAGCTCTTAGCTAAGCAAGCAGACACGCTACCTACAAATCTAAAGTGATGGACAACTAACAAATGATTTAAAGCATAGATAGAGGCTTAGGACTCGTGTTTACCTCTAGAGTGGTATTTTTAACCAAGTAAATATTACAGTTACGTTACTAAATGGATGTATTATCCGACTGATTTAATGAGAGACCAAGGTGAGAGTTCAGTTTATATCCATGACACGGTTTGCAATTTAAATGTAATCGTCAAACAATATAGTCTTCTTGTTAATTAACGGAACTTAATTGAGATAATAAAGCTTGAATCCTGAGCGAGACAGGGAAGTTTTACTTGACGGTGTGTGCTAACGTTACGTGATTTCTTTTTTTTTTTTAGATGCTAATCGTGATTACTTCATTTGATATTATATTAATATAAATGGATAAAATAAAGTTTTAAGATCCAAACTTGTGTCAAAAAAAGGTTATTTGAACAGCCCACACATATGTTTCTAATTTAATTTCCAGTTAATTAATTCAACTTTCAATAGCGCCCGGAACAGCAATGCAATGAAAAGCGGATCATTTTTATCCTGTCTACTTCCCCTCGATCAAAAGTTTTCAACAAATTTTTTTTAAATAATTATTTCAAGAGGAAAGCCAGATGGTTAAAGCACTTTGGTCAACGCGAGGCCTACATTAAAAGTTAAGTCGTAAACTAAGTAACTTTAAATTGCTTCTCATTCGGAACCCCCGCCTGTGCGACGCTGATACGTTCCAGCTCGCGATACAAAGAACGTCTCTGTTGTGGACTTATCACAGGGCCACCCACTGTTCTACAACTCGCTACCGCAACAAACAGACCGCGATATTGCATGTCCACATTGAGCGATGCGCTCCGCCACCAGTTGAAAGGGTTCTAGCGGCTGCAGACAGCTTGCGGAACATGGGCAAAATGAGAACAGCATAGCGAGCTGAGGGTCCCGGGTTCGAGCATAAGGTTTACTACCTCTTCACAATGATTAATTGACGGACGTGTCTATTCTAAAAGTGTAAGGCCCAATCTTACAATGTCACGTTCAAATCCTCTTAACTTAACAGTTCGCAAATAACAGATAGATAAAATTGGCGTTTCGTTTTACAACACTATTATGATGTGCTCGTTAAGTTACGGACGGGTGCCTTCCATTAGTTATTGTCGTTAAGCTTCTCGTAGCACAAGATTAGCTACAAAGTTTTTTATTGGTTTGATTTGAACCAATAGATTGTAAGTTAACTATTAAAATGCTCGTGGAGTCTGGAGTTATGAAAACAAATTAAAGTAGAACTTTATGTTCATGGTTAAGTTGTTTATAGGACGTTTTATTAATTAATTAGTGCTTTTTTTTCTATTAAAAAAGGTTATCTTTTTATTTTAAACAGGCGTGTATTTTAACACTATTTTTAAGCTTTAAAATCATTAAATATCCAAACCGTGTCAAAACAATTTTTTTAATATATGTTAACGAATGAATAAAAAACTTGAAATAAAAAAGATAACGGGATGCACATTGAACATCTCCCACACCAGTCCAAGGGGATCTCAAGTAGGGCATGGATATGTAGGCCTAGTGGAGGGGGTAAGTGAAGGAAAAACACGCCCCATATTGGCTATTCAGGACTACTACACATAATAACTAACATGACGATACAAACATATGTACAGTTGTCATTTAATAGCTACATACAATAAAATGGCCTCTCAGATTCGTGAGGTGAAACCAGTGAAAATCAAATCGCCTATTTAATATTTAGGAAGAGGCTTAAAAAAAAGTATCAAAACCCCTAGCACCACGTCGTATGGTGATGGGTTACCTTCCAAACTACCCCATAAAAACCTGCCGAAAAGAACACGGGAGTCAGAGCTATCCGATAAATTTAACAGCCTTAGAAAATGAATAAAATTGACATAACATTATCTCGGAGGAAAACTTGCAGAAACATCCTGAAAAAAACAATTAAATAAAAATTAGATGTGAATGGAATCGAGCCCAGGTCATTTGCGTAAAGATTCATGCCTTACCAAATGCGAAAATGTGCACATACTATACTCATGGAAATGTATAATTTTAAGCTAGAAAAACTGAGTATTCATGAGTGAAACACACTTTTACGAGGACGCTAGGGCTAATTGCATTGTTAAACCCTAACAAATAGAATAACGTGACATTGTAAGATTGGGCCCAATTCATGTGCTGATAGGTTTAGTAAGTGCAGGTTAAATACCTCCAATAAATACATGTAGTTTAAATATGGCTTGATCATTAGTAACGTTAAAATAATACAAGGAAATGGAACTAGGAGGATGAATTATTATTAAACTATTGGGTGAACCCAGCCAAATGTTGAACTCCAAGCCCACGGGCCCGAGTCCAGTACAATATCCGGAAGGCCAATCCTCTATCTATAGAATACTTTTGTGTCCACACTGACAGTCAGTACTTTGTTTTTAATCTGTAGTTTTACACGGGCCGCTTACACAGCGCATTATGTAGACCATTAATATGATTTTCCTAGTATAAACTTTATAAACAAATATAATCTTAAAACATTTTAGAATATTACCAGTTTATACATCCATAGTTCAAGCCAGACGCAAACGTTCTGCTGTCAACAAATCCCAGAGTACACAGTCCTTGTTTCCTTATATAAACCTGGTTGGATCTTACAAACAGTAATAACTATAGTATAATAGAGGATACTAGTAAACGTCCCTATATTCATCTTCCAGACACCACGTCAAAAAGTGAGAGCTACAGAACACGGTTTATAACGCAGGAGTAAATGTAGTTTTGGAACTGCCAGAAAAGTTTATTTAACCAGCGGCTTGACTATAATATCAAGAAACACGTTATTAGAAGGTTTCAGGTCGTCTGGATGTCTGCTTTGCCAAAAGCCACGAAATCGCCGCGAGATACAGAGTGTAGGCAACATTTCGCACACTTCTGCGTGGAGGGCGGCGGTATTGACATTTCAGAGCTGGACTTTGCACACAAATATTACGTTCTCTCAAAAATTAGACATAAATCCCACTTCTAGGTAATATTTTGTATCACTATCCCGCCCAGCTCTCAACGCAACAATTAAGACTAAACGAGTGTAGCAACCTCAAAACTTCCCTCCTTTCCAATAGGTTTAGGTCTAATTTCAAAAGGTTTATTTAATACCTCCTGACAAATGCTGGTGCATTACGATGGAAAGGTATTATTGCAGTCTTTAGAGCAAACAAATGTTGGCCAAAATAAAGAAAACTATGCTTCAGTAGAGGCGGTTAGTTAAATTATGTACATATTAATCTGAAAATTTATTGAATATTTGTCATTAGAATAGTGGCATTTGATGATGAACTTTTAATGAAGAGAAAAAGTTCATTAAATTCCAAGATGGCCATGCCAAATATCCAAGAACTGTTAAGATTACTGTGTATAAAATTAAAATAAACTCATCTACCTAAGCAATGCCTAATTTATTTATTGTATAAAAATAATTTAAAAAACTGCAAAAATACTTACCTTAATTCGCGTTCCATTACATCCCATTTTAAAACTAGCCCTAATCGAGTTTGTTAAGTTTAGATATTCACAGATATTCAAAAATATACGAGTATTGTGGAAATGGTCTCGGCCCGAATCCTGAATAGCTGTGCTATAAGCATTTACGCGCTGAGTCGAGTATTTAAATACATAATATTTACAATTTACCTATTATTTTGAAAGGTCGGGTTAATTCAAACATGTTTCTTTGAGGCCAACAATAATATCATTTTACTATACTCTTGTATTATTTGTGTTATTTTATAGGCATTAATACAATCTACCAAAAGTGGCTGCTGCAGATAACAATCCTTGATGCATCAATATATTAAAATTGTTTTAGTCACTTTTGTAACTACCAGCTAATGTTCATCCTACCAAAATCAGGGTATACATTAGAGCGCTATTTTATAAGCTACACAATTAAACTTCAGAGGTAGGCGAATGAGAAGTGAAACTCACCACACCATGTAAAAATTGAGAAAATGTTGCTCAATCGAACATTTAAATCAAACAGTGTTTGAAAAAGTTTATTTAAAAAATGTAAACTTTGACCGCTCAGTTAAAATTGCCTCAAACGCAAACCATGAAAATTATCCAAATTCAAAATGTAATGCGAAAGTTGACAATCTTTGGTCTGACCCGTTGCAGAAACATCGGCCGAATATCTGAACTCAATGGTATGCAGGAAATATCAAGTTACAACCAGCACATACCGTCAGGAAAAAGTTTATTTTACTGTGTGAGCTCGCAAACTCAAATTCGCCACACATTTATGGCGACAGGGTTGCCTCATCTAATCTTAAGAATTTAACAAGGGAAAAAAATGTTATTGGAGGCTGAGACACCTCATTCATACGAAGGTGATAAACCACTCGTTAATTCGTAGTTTTGACCATATAAAAGCATTCTGTTGGTTTAAAATTTGTAACTTTGTGGAATTTTTCAAAACAAATTTAGAATAATAAGCTTGTACATAAATGAGCGTTATGATTACTAAATTGTTACTCAAGGGGGCCGCCTCGATAGTCAAAAAATTGTCACGCAGACATTCAGCTCTAACGAAATAATGCGTTATTTCAAAATAGGTTTCATGCTAAAATAAAGCTAAACGATTCCAACATGGCTCTTTTTCCTTAACCCCATATTTTGAATTTTATTAATATAAAAGATGTGTAAAAATGTGACACTAGCTCATTTTCAACAACAAGCATATTCGCGGAGCTATTAGACTAGGTTTGATGAAAAAGTGCTCTAGAATTAGCCTTTCTCAAACAAATACAACTATTTTTTAAAAGTCTCATTACATAACATTTTAAGATATTTGAGAATTAACAGTGAGCGTTCCTCATTACCTTAAGATGAGTTACTAATTTTCTTTCTCCTGTTTCTTAGTGACATGATAAAGAGTCGTTTTAAGTTAAGAGCTGAAAGGAGTATAAGCCTAGATAAAATAGAGAAATAGTTCAAAAAATCTACACAGAGCATTGTATTTGTGTAACCTGACTATTTCCCTCGCTTGTGCCAACGTGGGCCGTGAGATAGCAATCAACTGTCACAAACTGCAGCACCCTCTTAAATGGGCGACTATTCGGGGACAAACCGGCGGCGGATTTCCTGCACGATATCGTCTTACCACAAGTTTAGACTATCCTCAACTTGCCAGTCAACTCAAGGTCAAACCTTCCTCGTCTTGATGCGAGATGCAAGCACAAATTATCCAAGTATACTCCATTAAAAAAGGCTGGGTCCTCCACACATCATAATTATTTAGTGGATCGAGATATGGGGTCGCGGTGAAACTCTATTTTGATACATAAATTAAACTAGACAGAACAAAAGCCCTATTTCCTCTATCACTCAGCGAGTTAACTTCCCCGAGACACATACTAACAAGTCTTGCAAGACGGATGCTCTTCTTCTATAAACATAAACTGGCCTCGCCCCTTAATTGTTCCGACAAAAATGGCGGGCTGAGGTGAAGAGAATAATTACAGCCGATATAAACACTAGTAAATATTAACTGTTCTAACAATTCTTCACTAACACAAGACTATCGGCTTGCATACTTTAAGGGAAAATGGACGAAAACTATTCACGGTGCCATCGGGCAGAATTGAAGCCTTTTCATAACAAGAAAATTACCTGATTTCTGCGGTTTAGATAATGTTTTGATACAAATTAATAAACTATATATTGTGTGTATAAAATCCGATAAAATGTTCCTTCCGCTACCAGATACATCATCTTTAAATTGCCAACCACTTTTAAAATAGCAGGGTTCGGAAAATATGTAAACAAAGACGTATATTGCACGTGTGATTTCGGCAAAACTTGTTGCTGTAAAAAAATATTGGAGCCGTTGTTGGCTCCTGGAGCAAACTTTCCCATCTATTTCACCCATTGGGCAACCTTAACGGAATCACGTGAAGATTTTAGAGGAGCCAGCAATATTCACCGTTGCTAGTTTCAATTAAAATGTGTCAATTTATTTAAAATTGTGCCACGACATTATACCCAATACTTTGTTTAAATATAAAATATTACAACTATGATGTCCTTGTTAGAACACATTCGTGATGTTGGTTGAGGGCGGAGCGCGATATTATGCCAGTATAATTGGTATGGGCGGGGCAGGGCGGAAGATCGGGACGAACTAATAAGACACGGAGATGGGTTCCATGTACTAATGTTGGAGGCGGCAGGAACTACCATGACGGTCACAATGTTTGCTTGAACTCTACCGTTGCCAATCCTCGCTTCGGAAGGAGACTCAACCTGCCTCACAGACAAAATACATACACAACCGTTCGTCCGGCAGCCAGGTTTTTCCTCCTAGCATCAGACACATCGGGGCATTTGATACATTACCCAACTGATAACCTTTGTCAAACATAAATTACCTGATTATAATAGGGAACCGGGGAAAAACAATGAATGTCAAACAAATATATGAAAATATGAGATAGTGGTGCCATCTCTTGAGGAATGATTGTTTGCCTAGAAAATGGTTGTCAAGAAACAGTGTACAGGGGAAAAACAATGAATGCCAACGCGATTGTATGGGAAAGCAATGTCAATGGGATTTGATTGAATCGGTACAGTACAAGTTAAAATTAATGGTATTTCATATTAAATCATAAATTAAATCTTTATTTGAAACAGTTATTCTTTACTGTTAAGAGTGACGAACAAAGCTTAAATTTACTAATTTTGTTTTATTTGTGTTTTCATTTTTCTTTGCCTCATTTCCTAGTTTTAACTCAGGTTGTTTTATTTAATATAGTAATGTAGCCATTGTAAATCTTGTGTTCGTGACTGTTTGTACAATAATGTTCTTGTGAGCTCAATAATCTTGGCTATTTATATTTTTTATTATGAGTGAACTGGACAACAATGTTCAATTTCCTAACAGAACCTCAAAATAGAAGCCATGTTTCACGTTGATAAAGTAAATGACCAAAAACTTTTTTCAACACTATTAAGATCAAACTTGGTGGAAAAAAAATTAAACCTATACCTAAGCAATAATAGCCTAGGCCTAGTCAACAATGCGTTGAAAGTTTAGGTAACTTAATAATTGAAAAGTGTTCTGTTATATTATTATCATCAGCTTAGTATTCATTGTTTTATTCTTAACCGGCTGGACATTCAGTGTTTATAACTTTTTTAGTAACCCAATCATTGTTTTGATCTGTTTTTCTGGTAGTTTGCTTTAACATTTAAAAAAAATGAAGTATAACAACTTCAGTTACGATAGCCTTAATGTTGTTATTATTTAGTAACTATTGTACTTTAATTTGCTGTAGAAATAATGTTGTATAACTTAATTTAATTACATTTACTAGTGGTGTTACAAACTTTTAAATTGCATTTACTCAAAATCATAAAAAAATAGCATTAATTGTTTTTCCCATGTGCCCTTCATATATTATTGTATAACATGATAAATGTTTCAAGAATTTTACCCAAAAATAAACCTTCTTCAGTAATTTAGAGAGAGAAATAGACGAGACAGAAATAGACAAGAGTAAATAATGATAGTAGAATGCACCCGGTGTTTCACAACAAGCGACACAGGCGTCCTTTGACATTGGTGCACCGCCACAGCGCACCTTTAAATATGCGGAGTTTCACAACAGCTGGTTGAGCCAATCAGCGATCAGGCGCTTTACAACACGCGTCCAGAGGGTCTCGCATTTGCTCTCCACGCTCTTCCATTCACTATCCAGATCCATGCCCTCACATTAATCCTGATTCCAGTCTCCATCCAGATCATGCTCTAAGCCACTAAGTATATATTAGGATAAATAATATACCTTCTTAGCAAACAGAAAAGTATGGGTTCATCTCTCTCGCACATACGTAATCTTTAAATCTTAGGATTAGGATCGAGGTCAAATAAATAGTACACGTTCTTTAAATAAATATTCTTAAGATCAATAACAAACAGAAAATGTGGGTTTAACGCTCGCTCTCTCTCTCTCCTTTGGACACACAGTCTTTAAATCGTATATGGTACAGTTTGTTCCTACTTAACAAAAAAAACTCATACTCGTTCCCTCCCAGATATGTAAGTCCTCGTTGCGAGGCATTAAACCGACGTCTAGGTTTATCGGAAGCCTCACTCTCACCTTCCTCCATCTTCAAAACTAAGTATATTATAAGTATTGTACTTCTCGAACACCCGCAAGCACTTGACCCGGTCGTATTCCTCCTTTTAAACGCGGTCCAACGTCTCACACATTTTGTCTTCCTCCATTCTTCAGTTTGGAAGGTTACTCGCACCAGATTCTAAGTTGGGTGAGGAAGCTTGAAAGGTTACTCGCACCAGATTCTAAGTTGGGTGAGAAAAGAAATCTATTATATAGTAGGATATTGGTAAGAAAAAAGACCTTTCAGAGAGTAATTCCTACCGTGAATGGAGTTTATATTATAAGTATTGTACTTCTCGAACTCCCGCAAGCACTTGACCCGGTCGTATTCCTCCTTTTAAACGCGGTCCAACGTCTCACACATCTTGTCTTCCTCCACAAGGTCCTCCCGGGATCCTCGACGTGCCACACGCGCAGGATTTCAGGAATGTCTCCATTCTTCAGTTTGGAAGGTTACTCGCACCAGATTCTAAGTTGGGTGAGAAAGCTTGGAAGGTTACTCGCACCAGATTCTCTAAGTTGGGTGAGAAAGCTTGAAAGGTTACTCGCACCAGATTCTAAGTTGGGTGAGAAAGCTTGGAAGGTTACTCGCACCAGATTCTAAGTTGGGTGAGAAAGCTTGAAAGGTTACTCGCACCAGATTCTAGGTTGGGTGAGAAAGCTTGAAAGGTTACTCGCACCAGATTCTAAGTTGGGTGAGAAAGCCGACACTACGGCTGTAGCGAACGCGATGCAAGCTAAAGTTAAGATGGTTAGTTTAGTGAAAAGACCTAGAGATCTACGACGAGCGAATAAATTAAGTACTACCACCACTTGTCGAACGAAGAAGAGGAAGGTTTCTACCTATACTACCTCTGATTGCCGCTGTTGCCGCAAGAATCACGAAATATGTGCAAAATGCCAAGGTAAACACGAAACAATTGAGAGAGTCTTAAAGACATTATCGTACACTTGAGTTTATCGCGATACGGAAAAGGGGATGTATGTTCGTCCGTACTAAAAAAATAATTATTGATGCGCTAACTAACCGAGCCTTTAAGAAACATCTGTACAAGTAAGCTAAAGAGTTCAAAATCCCGTATTTTAAAGGAGTTTTCACTAGAGACGCTTTACCTACTGGATCACCGTTGAACGAGTGTGCCATATGAAAAACAAGAACATGCGGAATACTTGAGTTTCGACGATCTAAGACCACCACTTGAACCCTCACAATATCTCGGAAGAATACCGATAGTCTATAATCATTAAGGGTATCAAAGGGACAAAGATGTCCACAGAAAACGGTGCACTAGGTTTCCTTAAATACTCGTGCTAACGACTCATACTGGTAAACATGTCTATGACACGCTGTCAGGTCGGAGTTCGAATCTGACAAAGCTACTTTCCACATATTCTGCTGCGAGAAGAGAATCGTCATGAAGAATGGTTTATCGGTCAACGTTCAATTCCATATCGAAAAGTGATGAACGTAATAATACATTTTATATTGTTCATTCAGGTACGTACGAGCTGGAAGCCACAGAGTTAAGGGTGGGTGGGTAAGTGGGAGGGAGAGTCGGGTGTAGCTACGCCACCTCAAGATTAGAGCCAGGCCAAGGTGCGTATAACCAGTTTGATGTGGGTGAGAGAGAACGATTAGATTATGAGAGGGAGAAGTGTAGGGGGCAGGAGTGAACCATTTGTTATTAAACGCCGGGTGCTATAAATGATCCATATACTGGTGATGTCATTATACAACCCCCCCACGATCTTGTGTTGTTAAATACCTGATTGCTGATTGGATCATACACACGCGAGTAGCTCACACGCCATTGGCTCAACCTGGTGTGAAACTCCGAATGTCTAAAAGCGCGTGGCTTGTTGCGAAACACTGGATGCATCCTACTAATCAGGTTGTAAAAATTTATAGTTTTTTTTATAATTGAGATGATCCAATTTTTTTTAAAAATCATGAGAATTTTTCAAATTTTGCTTTGTTTCCCCTCAAACTGTTCCTGGTATATCATTCTTTTGAAACACTGTTAAGAAGGGACCAAGTACAGGAGAAAGGGAAGGGTAGTGCAAGGGTCGGTATGGTGCCAGGCGCCGAAGTGGGGGCACCAATATTACTACTACACTGCCCCTTATTTCCTAAACACGAGCAGTCGATAACTCCAGACGGCACCGCCGTTCTTGAAAGACAATAGGCACGGAGCCACACCGGAGGGGAGACGGGTCACATGGGCCATCAACAATTCGATTCTTGTTGGTGACCCATGCTGTAGTACGGTGTCAAATTAATATTAAAATTCAAACTAAAACATACGATAACGATCGGAACTTAGTCCAACACCACCTCACCTAATTCTCATGGCTTAGCAAAATATAATGTGAAATGAATATGGCCTGGATGTCATTACATTCTAACAGCCCTATTTTCTTAATTTATATTTAATTAGTAACTTAATCACCCGCATCTATGGTCTGATGGTCAGAGTTCCTGGCTGCAAATCTGAAGAACCTGGGTTCGATCCCCGGCGCTTCCAGAATTTTTCTGTGAATTAGTGGGTCTGGAACGGGGTCAAACTCAGGCTAGTGAGGATAAATGAGAAGCTCGTTCAATAAGTAGCAGCTCCTGTCAGGAAAACTGAGATTAACGTCTGTATGGTTCTTTGTGCTGAACACGACATACTATTCGCAAATGTCGGCACTACCATCGCTAAGGACACTTTCAGGTGATACGACTTTTCACCGTGTCCGGCACGGCACCGTAGTTAGAATGAACCACGATCATTTATGTATGACTTCACATGCAACGAACCACGCCGTGAACGGCCGCCATCGTCAGTCACCACAGCGCCTCGCCGTCAACAAAGTGAAATATACATGGAGCTAAATAGTTCAGACTTCCCTACTTTACGCCGTCCGGCGGACAGAGCCACCACAGTTCATTCAGTACAACATGGGCAACGCGAGAGAGAGAGAGAGAGCGCGGCAGAAGTGTCATACTTCGTTCGTACATTTTAAAATAGGTTTTATTTTCTGGATAATGTAGGGTTGTGAGGTAGAAGAAGAGCTATTCATAGCTTTAGTATCAAATAGACCGTCTCATTGGGAAGTTTAGAGAATAATATTAATTACGAACGAAAATTACACGAGCATGGAGGGAAATCTTCCAAGGAACTGAATCCAGCCTTCCAAGAACTAGTCTTAAAGATGTAAAGAATGAACCCAATTTCCGACCCATGAAAACTTTACTTTTTAAAATGGTCAAGATTCAACAACTTCTTGTGACTGTTCATGGTGGCAACTATCAGGGGAATACGGCGTTAAGCCACGCCATGGCTTTTCACGCTAAGGGGACATCAGCCGCTTGACAAAGATGTGTGTTTATATTTGAAGAATACGAAGGTTTATTTTCTCAAAAGCCATGCATTAGCGATATTACACCCAATTGCTTTGTGAGAAAATTTAGTATCTACAGATGGAAAACCAAACAGTCGGTCATAACACAAACCAATTACCGATTTACGGTTGGCAAAACAAGTGACCCAATGTTCACATTTTGGACACTCCAGTCTCACAAGGGGAGGCCACGACGTTCGGAACACGGATTATCTTTAAACTTTGTACACTTTTAGTAGTCCATTAGGACAACATAATGTGCTAGTAGTAAGGCGTACTATTTAGGCGTTTTCGAGAAAATCGCAAGAGAAGTTTTACGCGTCGAATATGTACCGATGCGTTGCGACAATAAGCACGAGATGGCGACGGTCGAGTGGTTAGCGTTC
>CABFWB010001488.1:33115-63625 GCA_902151455.1 Timema bartmani
GGGGGGGGGATGTTCCTCAGTACGAATCACAGTCTCATTAACTTTGGTTGTGCGAAAAAACCCAAACCACTGACCTATGATGTTAATTGTGTTGGATACACGCTGCATGCTGACTGACCACACGGTCAATAACCGTACTTCACCCTAGACAAGAGTCAAACCAGTGGTTTTCAATGACTAGTTATTCTCACACGCCAGTCCCAGACACAATAATGGATGTGTATGATTGCAGCCACAGCGACGGAGTGTCAATGAACCCGTACATCACGATACGAGTGGTGGTTGAAAGCCTTCTCATGTATGGACATATCCAGGCCTCCTTATAACACTTACACTACAATGGCCAAAGAGGCTAGTTCAAGGGGGTTGGTTTCAACACTCGATGAATGATATAGTCAAGTTTGGCGCTTGGAAGCTAACAAATGCAATGAGATAACGCGATCAATGTTAACAAGATTCTACTTTTAAGTATCACACTGTAAATTGGGATATAATTAATTAACAAAATGTGTAGTGGGTAAGAAAAACAATACATTTTGACCTAATTTTGTACTCACACACTCGAACTTTCTTTATAATATATTAACATAAAATCTTCTCAACCTAAATCCCCTTCATCTAACTTAAACAAAAAGTTATTTTTTATATTAATGATCTATAATAGCAAAACATTTATCTATAATTGATTATAGAGTAAGATATCCTACATTGACTTAAAAAATTAAGTTTGTATTTTTTTTCACAGGTCTTTAGTCTGCAACTGTTTTGTTTTCCATCCTCATAAGTTAGCTTATGTCTTACTCTTATTTTCTAATAAATTAATTTTTGTTGGATATAATTTAACAGCCACAATCCACGTGTTTCAAGAACGAATTTAATATCGAGGTGTTGAAACACCTACAGATAACTAAATGAACTCTCGGGTTATCAGACACCCAGGACTTGATAATTGAGTACTCGGTCCCAGCCTGTCCCCATTGTAAGTTTTTGATTAGAAGGCAAACCAAAGCCTACCACCACGTGTGGTACATCAAGAGGCCGGCGCCACTACATCTGAATGGTGCAAGGAACCGGTCACGCTCAAATAATGCACCCATACGAATTGTGTTCGACATTCGACTGATTGATAGCTATAATCGCAACCATCGTTAGACACACCCGACATAAAGAGTTGCTGTAACGGTAAGATAGTGATGCGAAACAAGCTAATGACTAGAATTAATACACAGGCGACCTACTTTTTCTATCATATTACTAAGTAGAAACTAATACATTAAATAAACACGCACACACAATGATATTACTGACAACATTAAGAACATTTGATCACTATACAGCAGTTACTTTTTCTTAATACAATATTCCCTATCTTTTCCAGGCGGAATATGCCCCTAAATGAAAATGTAAGAGAACAGGAACCAGAGCCGTAACCTAATTAAGAACCGCAAAGAAAAGGAACTTTATTTTTCTCTAACCGGAACAAGAACCAGAACCAGTAAATATTTCGTTTCGACTCGTTTAAGTCCCCGGGAGGTTAGCCATGATTATTTTTTTATTTATATATTTTAATAAATTCAACAATTGGAGGCCAGATCAATGTGTCGAGCCTCATTTGTGATATCAACCTAAACAGTAAAGTATGACAATTCGGTAGATAATAAAGTTCGCTCCCGTTGTCGCAAAGTCTATATTTGGCTGCTACCGAATTACACAGCCCGTTTCAGTCGCGATGTCACGAGTGGCAACCAAACAAGGCAATCCCCACAGCGACTGAGCGAACACGTGTTATATCAATGGCAGTTTGCAGTTATCGCGAGTTACGATGTAAGGACTCGTTCGAATCTAGGTCAGAACTACTTCTCTCCAAATGGTGCAAATGTAGATACGTTGATAGTTGTGTTTTAGAACTACTCAATCACGGCCATAGAATGTGAAGAAACTCAACCCAAAGGGTTAAGCTAGATATAATACAGGGCCAGGGAAACCTAGTTTGATTCCAGGTGGTGCCTAAAATACTTTAATGTGGGTATGGTACAATCCTGGTAACCAGCCATTTAGAATTTTGGCAATAAGAGTTTATCGGTAACGAGTATTTCGTTATTTCATACGTAAATCCAGTTAAGGGGTGTTATGATCAATAACTTCGTATTGATTAAATTGCCAATAGTGTTCTGTTGAATCGCATTATATGTGATTATAGTTCAGAAAATCACTTTGAGTTGAACTAATCCAGGTCAAATCTCGCACTCCCATTTTTCCTATCAGTCATATGTCAAAAAACAGCCCTTGATTAATATTTGTCCACTAACTGCATTCACCTGTCACTACAAGTTGAAGGTATCAATGAAATATTTATTTTAACAATAGGTGTGGCCCAATTTTCCTTACTGACACTTTTTCTTCGTGCAAATGTTAAAAAGTGAGGTTACTTAAACTAAGTTTTTTTTAAAATCTCAATTGGCAAGACTTTTCATTAAATCGTTATTTTAATCCCTCTAACTTCATAAAAACGTACTCAAGAGGCTCGAGTGTCAGTACCGAATATAAACAATTTGAACTCAAGAGAGCGCTCACTTTCATCTTGTTCCCCTAAGCTTAACAGTTGAGGTTTGTTAGGGTCAAATCTCGGTGCCAGAATCATTATTAAAGTCCCTGACTCTTTCAGACATCCCCAACCTTTTTACAATTTTCCTTGAAGAATGGCGTTTTTTCGTTTAATGCAATGATTACAATATATTGTTTTCGAAAACAATCCTTACTACTACTAAAGATGATCTTATTTTAAGTTAGTTTTACAGTATTTAATGTTTTTTTAAAATTATTTGTGTCCCTGTTTGACTGTGTTAATGATCGTATTGGATGGACGTTAATTAATTGAAAGTTACATTGCGTTGATTTTATTTTATAATATATAGGTATAAAATGTATCCCTTCTAATTATAATCGGATTAAAATAATAAAACAACAGAATCTGACTAAATTAGACACCAACCTACTACAATTGGACCGACGTGCCTTACATCTTAAATAGCAGTGCCTACATTTTTCACCCGAGTCCAGCTGTATTTTCTACAAGAGTGCTTTGTTCACTCGGCCCAACATCGCGTCTAACCTGTCATTACATCCCTTTGTTTGGATTTGCACCAATAGGAATATGCCAAATTCAAACTGCCAATAAGGTTCTTTATTTATACTTCCCGTCGGTTAGTCCGGCGACTCTGTTTCGTCGTCTTGGTGACACCACACAGGAAAAGTAAACAAATTAACATTTGGTTCCTCACTCTTTAAATATTATCGACAAAATGTCCTTCTCAAAATCTCTTACTTTTGTTAAAACGTTTAGTTGCCGAATTAACTAGTCGAGTATTTTAATTCCATGACCTTTCTTTATTTTTTTATTAAAGATCCTAAAACTTCAAATTTTTTCCCGGTCTGTAGCCAGGATGCGGTAGCACGTCATATTCCACACCACACCAAACAGAAACAAGTCTGCGGATATGAGCACGATTATTTTAAAAGGCTTGACAGAATCTACAGGTTTTTAAAAGGAAACTGACAGACCCTAAATGATCAGTGACCACATTCCTTTCAAGACCGGCCGTGTTATCTAGCGGTTTCAAGGTAGGAATGTAATACGCCTCAGCTGTAGTGATCCTAGGTAGAGATAGATTGCTCACGTACACAAGACTCTAAAGGATGATATCAACCTACAGGAACATGTTGGATGGTCCAGAGACATTGGTGCTCAAGACAAGATGATTAACTGGGGGAGTTATAAAGTCGTTAATAAACGCCGTCAATTAAAAGCTGAACTTGAACTCAAAGAGGAAACAACTTTTTCTCGTTCACCCGGAAGAGAAAAAATACCTACTAAAGAAAATTATTTCACTTCAGAACCATACGAGAACTAACAAAGACGTTTAGTTTTAAGATAAAATCCCAAATTATTTAAATGCAGTTTCAAATGCAAGCAGAGATCTACTACCTTATGGTTAGGTAGGTGTAATGATTAACTAACTGTATATAAACCGTAATGGAATCAGAATCACTTAAGTGCCTGGTTGAATCTGTTCTAGTATCGATTCGTATAAAGCGAAGTTAAACACGAATGTAAATAGGAGCGTTATGTGTTCTACTTTGAAACGGTAGATGACACGCCAAATAGTAAGCCCCAGGAATTTCTTTACAATAACATTGATAAGATATTACTAGGTTGATCTAAGACTTTACTCACTCAACTAGAAAAAAAAAAAAATTTAGTCATAAATGTAGAATATAGTTAAAAATCTCAAGCATTCACCCAGAATTAACTTATCTGTACTGAAGCAAGTCCTAGCTCAGCTCAATCTGTAGCTTGGCGACCACTCGTGCCAACAGAAGACTGTTGAAGTCTTTCATCTATTTGATCCCACCCATAAAAAATATACAGGATGGAGGAGTTTCATATTCTGGAGTAGAATTATATTAAGTTTGGTAGAAAAATACAAGTTGCTTCTTTACGGAGCAATGAATAAGATGTACTAACATGTTTTGGAGGATATGTGGTCCCATTTGCTTGGAGTGAAAAAAAAATCCCATTTATTTGCGGTATCTAACGTGGACTTTCTGAACCGACATATCAGCAAACAAATCTAGAACAGAAACAACATCCAGACCCCGAAAGTTAATTCTTCACTGTGAAAGGAGAAACCCTTATTTCACCAATGATAATTTTTTTCGGCCAGTCCGGGAATCAAACCCTGGACCAGTTGCGCAATACGCAGTAAACAAACACGCTACCGATTGAGCTAAGGTGTCTAAATGGAGTGAAGAACCACTCAGTACACCCGGCTGGGATTCGAACCCAAACGTGCCCGTTAAAAGAGAGAAATACAGTAGGATATATTGTCACGGTTACATCATGCAATCACCGATTCTGTTCTTAAACAATGTTACTTGTCAAGATTATTTGGTGGAAAGTTATTTATACCCTGAATTTGGTTGGATAAACAATTTAGAGAATTCGATCATATTTCTTTGCGGCCAACAATGACAACATTTTACTGTAATATCTGTGTTATTCTATAGGTATTGATAATATCTATCAAAAGTGATAGCTGTATATAACACAACTTGATGTACGAAAAGATTAAAATTGTTTAGGTAACTAACGTCCACTGTTCTTACTGCCAAAATCAGGATATAATTAACTATAGCCCATGTGCATCCCTTTAGCCTATTTTAGCACCGGTTTATTTTATTCACTTATGTACTAATTGCGCCAAGATTGGGGAAGGTTATATTTATGCTAAGTGTGCATTCGCGTAGAGGGAGAGTAGAAGATAATTTAGGAACGCCACCATCAGTACACCCGAACGAGATTTGAACCTCGATCTCCCCGTCATCAGCAGTTTAGTCTACCGCGAGAGTAGCGTCTTAGACCATGCAGCCACGGAAGCGGGTCCTACTTTATTTATTTACCCTCATCTATTACCTATTCCATATCCGGTCTCATTCCTCGCAATGCGACTGGCTAGTGAGGAGTTATGAAACCGACCCTGACAGTCGTTGCCGGAAGGAAAAGCTAGATACAAGTCAAGATACGTCCTGGTCAGACCTGTAGGTAAAGTACAATATTTCCATACTGGTCTCGTTGCTCCAAATGACAAACTAACAGGAGCATGGCATCCTGGAAACCAGGTGCTCCACAAAGCTCTGGACGTGTGACGTCTCAGGGACAGGTCAAGATGGATTACAGCACAATATAGTTTTTGATACACGAGGATAATAATCAACACTAAGCAGGTTTTCTTAAAAGTTGTTTAAAGAGCCGATTTAGAAATAAATATAAAACCAAAAGTGCATTAAAAGTGAAGGTTTAAGTTTATCTGCTGAAGAACGATGTCAATTATCTTTGAGAGAAATATTTAAAGCCATGTTTAGTGAGTACACAGGAATATGTTTAAAATAAATATTTTACGTAAGTAAGAAAATGTAAAATGATTATGGTCTCAAGAGCAAGAACAAACAAAAAGATAAAAGTTTTTAATTTGTGATAAAGCACCTAGTCAAGACTGACCATTTATTCCAATGACATTTCAGTTTGAGAGATACAAAGTAATAGAAATAATACTAATATTTTCCATTTCCTAATCAAACGAAAAGTTTAAAATGGCTAAATCAGCTGACACCACACGAGGCTAATAATCAGCTGGAAAATGGTGAACAGTCAGTTATTTTGGTGGCTGTTCGGTAACTTGTTTTCTCGCATTAATCTCACAAAGTAGCTTTCTAAATTATTTTATTAATATTTGAACTTTATAATATGTTGTAATACATCAAGCATTTTTTCTACTGTATTTCCATTTATTTTTAAAGAGTAGGGCCTAATTTTAGAAGTGAATACCAATCAATTAAAAGCACTGGTGTGGTTAGGTCTTAAATAATACTTAAGTCACGGCGGTCAGTGTGTCAAAGTACCGTAAAACTAATCAAAACGTGAATGGAGCGAGTTAGTACATCAGAAGCGCATAGCTCTGACAATAGTGTGGTTTAAAGACTGGTAAATAACTGCAATACGAGTCACTGATCCGACATCTGCTGCTGTACGCCCTCAAGGTCACAAGACACCTGCGTATGTCCAGATTGATAATTATTGACGTGACATTCAGCATCAAAATCTATCCAATTTTTAAGGTAAATTATTATTTAAAAGGAAAAGACTTACTTAATTTGTTGTTTTAAACGTAAAATTAGTGAAATGTTATTGCAAAACTGAGCCCCAATTAAAATAAACATATAAAATTAAATAAACCCTTAATTACCTTAGTATTTTTTTAAATTCCAAAATACAAACTTTCAAAGATTTCTGAACGAATAAAATTACCTGGTTTTATTAGTACGCTCTAGTGCCGTGGTGCGATTTGATTGAGGGCCTGCAAACGGGAAGCAAGCCACCGTTAATTTAATCCCACTAGGGCACCCAAATGGTGAGTCACAGTTTCGTGAGTAAAGGTGTTCGCCTCACATGGCTCTACGGCTTTCAAAAATTAAATTATTAAGTTTAATACCACAGTCATGGACGAGGAAGGTGGTTTATAGGAGGTGCCTCAACATTAGTGTCGAGAGGCGAAACAACCAATATACTCGGTAGAGATCAGAACCTAGACCCAACCGTCAATCCAGACCATTGTGAAACCGAGTGAGCGCCGGTGCGGGTCAGGGTTAAAAAAACCTGAGGAAACTCTTATTAAACTTTGACTTCCACACACACGTGTCTAGATGTATCATTTATCTGTGAAACCCCAGGTACATTTGTGAAGAGAGTTAAGTGTGCATTAAAAGTAAATTTAAAAAAGCATATTTATTACGCTTTAAGACGCATTAAAAATTGTTAGCACTTCATTTGTTTAAACAATTTTTATAATATATTAAAGAAAAATTATTTTTCATAAAAAAATGACAAAGTTTTCTGACTTTTTCTTTCTTTCATTACTAAATAATTTTATTGCAAACTTCAATATTTTACTATGGTAATAAAATATGTTATAATTTAGGCCTATTTTGTATTTATGATGACCTATGTAAATGTATATAAATTCTCATCCACTTCGGATGTTTTTCTGTACTATAAACTTCTTCACTGCACAAGCTATTAATAAGGTAAGAACAAACTTCCTATTTATGCTGTGATATTTCCTTGGTGGACACAGCAGAATGGACAGATGGAAAACTGTGTGGGTAGCTGCCTACATACTGTTGAACCAATTGGCTTTATGGCTAGAGAAGGGAATCCCTGTATGCTGCATCTGAATGACTCACTTCCTGTTCATTTACTATAAGTTACACACTTTAGCTGCTTGTGTGATTCCGTAATTTTACAGTGATGAAAACATATTCTTTGTGTGTTAGCTGTGGTGAAAATGCCCAAGGAAAAAACAAGCAAGAGCGCTTTTATTTAAGCAATGGTTAGGCGGTGATACACATTTCACGACGGATGGAAGAATGATCTTCTGGTGAGCGTGCGCCAAAGAGGTAAATTGTATTAATTAGCTCATCAAATTAAATATTAGACTTCAAAATTTGTTTTCAATATTTGAAAAAACGTTAATTACCATTCCATTTCATATTAATATTATCTTATACTATTAAACGAGACATTCTTGTGTGTATATATATTTGTAAATCTTATCTTTAAACCGGGCCTAAGGATTTTTAAGAAAAGGGGTGAATTTACCGTTTTCGGGTGCTAAATCAGAAAATTTTGAAAAGCCCCGTTTAGCGCACCAAGTGGTTTATTTTCAAGTGAGTCTACTTTGACGAACCCTGAGCGGGTAGCTTTTTCTTCAAAGCAAGGCACGAATCTAACATGATTTCACATTCCCTTACCGCGAGATTTGGCTGGCTCTTAACACCATGACATTATTAAAGCTTTTTCTTTATAATTCCGGTAGAAAAAAAAGGTATTTTATCAGAAATCCCTACTATACTCAATCCTCTCTAGCAACGATGCTGACGTGAGCTCCTGGATAAAAACAAACAGTGCGATCAAATAACTTATCATCAGCATTAGTCTCGCGCACGACTAGACCCAGTTTTACGTGTAAACCTGGGTATTACAACGTCCGAATGTGTTGACAAACATAATTTACTGCTTTCTGTAATCCCCCCCAGGATGACCCTGGATTCGATCACGCAAAGCCTCAAAAGTTGTCATTAAACAACCCATTACGAATGTTAGTCGATTTAGAGTTTACCTAAAACTTGTCGCTATCACCCACAATTTAGAGTTAACCGTTTTAAAATCGCGTACACAAACTTTACACCTACTGTACCCAACCGTATTTTATATACCGCCACAACACGAGATTAACTTAATTCTTCCAGAAATAGAGTCGTCAGGGTTTATTTATTGTACCCTTGTGGTGAAAAATCGCTCATAAAAATTCACGAAAGATTACACACACACACAGTAAGACAGTTTAGACAACAAAGTGGTAGGAGAAACCAAACACGTGTAGTCAAAAAGTTATTTCCTTCAACTCAAATTCTAACCACATCACATAAATGAAATTAATAATACAATCGTTGCCATGATAGTAGACCAAACTTTCAAAGATGCTGCATGAGTTAAACCTCTCAAAACACCCCGAACTACTGCTGACTAAACTAAAGTGACAAATTGTACTTATTTCCTTGTGTGCCCGTTGATCGGAGTTGAACCTATCCCGAACACCTAATAAGACTAGGACGACCAGACGAACTACGAGAAGTAACAAAATCACACGAACACGTAGAGACCAGCCAAAGGAAACTCGGGGTTTATTTAACCTCAGGTTTACGAAAGTCACAGCATCACGAACGACGTCTGCTGCGGTTAACCACTACAGTGTGCCTACGTCGACACAAAACAAGACTTTATGAGCAGGTGTCTTTGATGGGAATAACAAGGCTCCCTATTATTTACAAAAGTTACTTCGATTAGAACTTACTCAAAGCCACCAAACGCTTGTCCCTATGTCACCACACATATGCACCAAAAATATCCAAGTTACATAAAATGTTCCAATGGTGGGCTGGTTTTACACAAGTAGAATAGTGTTGCAATTATAAATTAAAAATAGGTTACAATCCAATTCAGTCAGATCTCTGCTTATTGACCTAAAGATCACGGATTTGATTCTCGAAGAGGTTAGGAAATGTATCCCTAAGAAGTGATAAATCAACGGTCCGAGTTCTTGATGTCGTATGAGCTAGAATTTTAGATACGCCACCATCGTCACGGACAAACTTGAGTATAAAGAACTAGTAGCGCAATCTTCCGAATGCGAGATTAAGAGATAATCGATTAAATTTCCACCTCCCGTGCCGACAACACATTCATTTGAGGTTAAGAAGTGTGTCAAAATGTTCAACTCGTTGATTATATTTTAGTACAGTTTATGTTAACTTTATATTGGTTGGTGTGTCTAAATAACCAGGCAAAAACTTAAAATCAAAGTACAAAATACCAAAAATGACTTATTGGGGCGGGAAGAAGCGTCGTGTTCAGTAATAACTGTATTGTGTAATAGTATTTTAATTTTTAATCTAACCGGTTTAATAGTTTTTAATATATATATATATAATGAGATGTCTCTTTTATTTTTGTAACATAAGTTTTTATAGTTCTGTGTCCCACAAAATGTCAAATTTCTAGGAAAAAGACTATATCTACACTATCCTACCTCTTAGCCCTGCCATAAATTTTATTGAGTTTCAAGAAAAGTAGATCACCTCTGCTTACTTTAAGCCTGGAATGTACTTGAAGCCATTCCGACTAAATATATGTTTACATATTAAGTACTTTCAAATAATATTAATCGAGTAACTTGATAAATGTATAATCTGCTTATCAGTTCATTCAGACGGGACTGTACATCTTCCAAGTTCATCAGAGAATACCTAGCGTGTGGCCAACATTATTTAATAGGAGATATACTCGCAAAAATTAGCATTTCTTACTAAAGAACCAGCGAACTGTAGTTAATTGCAATGATTCTGAAAAGTACTTCAATGCATTATTTTAAAAAATTATTCCGGCTATAAACTAGTAGATCGACGCATCTCTAACGAGCTTATTGCACTAGTGGATTCAGCTGCAAGACAGAAAGGTCAATCGCCTGACAGGATGGCTACCGTAGGAAGAGCAACGGAGCGAATGCCCCGAGAACCACCCATGGGCGACCAGGAAGATCGGTCGCGCGCCACACACCTCACGTTAACGGCACCGTCCGCCATCAGGGAAACAACGTACGACCGTCAGGACGAACCTTATTAGAAGACTCGTGCCATTTAAAAGCACACGCGACACAGATACCGGATGACGGTACGGGGGAAGAGAAAGGGGGGCGCGTACACAGGCACTTCGCTCGTCCGGAAGTGGCGAACACAAGCCGACACGTCTATCTACCCTTTATCACCTATTTACGAGTTTCTGAGTAAGGTCCCCCACCCCCTAAGATTCTTGAAGTTAGGAAGGGCAATCTCATTCGCAACGTGGTTCTGGTGGGCACGAGGCTCGACCATGAGGGGAATGGGGAGTTTCACAAGTCTTCACTAACATCCACGACAAGGAAGTTAAGCAGTCTAGCCACAAAGAAACCCTGAACGCTACAGTCAGACGCCACATTCCCAGAACAGACCCCCCACGGAACTTGGGGCACAGCAATTTAAGTGTCGAGTCTTGATACCAGCAAAAGTTCAAGGTCACTGATATTTATGTGTGTGAGATTTGTATATATTTATTAGTAATGTATGCTATGACCTTTATCTTTCGCTGGTAGAGAAAAATAAAGAAAGAGTAAAAAGTTTTCATTTTTTCCCCAATTCATCCGAGATTTTTCATAAAACAATTTGCAAAAAAATTAGACGTTATTTGCGAGTGTTAAGTTAGCATTTATTGGAACGTTACAATTAAACTTTATCCATACGAAGCTCGAATTACATTTTTAAGGTGGAAGACACAATTTCACTAACAGTGATAATTGAGGCGAATGAGAAGCTGGTAACATTAATGAAAATGTTAGCACTGCTGCCACAGTAGGCGGGAGTTCGATTCCAACAAGGGACAGTGAATTTGTTTTGTTTTTCTAATGGAGTTACTAATACACCCTCGACTGTTTGCTATGTTGGGTTGAGTAGGCTATGCCACCACCACCAGCCGATGACTTGCGGTCGCGGGGTGGGGGTGGAGAGTGCCCGCGGAACAAAGGTTTGATTACTGAAGAAAGATTCCTCGCGTATGTCCGGCAGACCTCATTAGAATTACAAACAGCCGAGTTGAGAGGTTGTTGAACTCAAGACACGCACCCCAACTACTGTGCTACCAGAATAGCTCAGTCTGGCAATGGACGTGCCACAAAATATGAATATTCAATTTATAATATATCACTTCTTTTAAGTCGCTTTATATTTAGGACCTAGTTTGTTATGGTAAATAGCTCCTCATAATTCTGGTGACGAAAAATAATGTTAGAATTTTAATCATAATTGGTAAAATAATTAATTTATTTCTTATTCTTATTTATTCTTATTTGTGAAGCACTAGTGTTTTGTGCCAATACGGCTCTAGAATCTACCTATTTTTTGCCTAGCTATAAGATTAGGATTAGCTAATAACATATACATATTCCGTCAAAAATTTTTGATTCATTGTACTTAAATAATCACTGAAGCCATTGCAAATGTCACTCCAGAAATGTTGAGCCTAATATAAATATGAACAAAAATAAGATATAGCCTGGATGTTTGTCATTGAAAAAGACGCTCACAATTAGTTATAAATTTTGAAGATTATCTTTCATGTTTAGGAGTAAAAAAATTACCGATTTGAGTACATAATTTAATCAAATTAATATCGGCAGTATTTTTCCTTAGTTATAAAAAAAAGCTATATGCAAATAATGTGAAGTTCTTTTTTAATGATTCATTAATGGCAGGTAAGTTATATCGTCCCTTAGTTTTCATCATTCATAAATTATATAAAAATAAACATATATTAATTTTCTATTGCGTTATTACATTTATTGCTACTCAAGATTGAAAAAAGATTAACGAAAGTTGGTAAAAAATTGTAGTTAGACAAAAATTGTTGGAGTGACAGGAAATTTAATCTTAGTTTGAACCAGAATGCCAAGAAATCTAACAGGAGTGTCGCTTGCTTGCTTGCTTGATGCCACTCGTTACAAAGTTTTATCAAAACCAATGAGGGTCTGGTATTTATCAAATTCTATCGGTGGCCATCCTAAATATTCACAAAATCTATTAACAAAAAATATAGCTTTCAATAGGTTAGTCAACGTTTTTTGCAAAATAATAAAAATCACTTTGTAAGTTGTGTGTGTGTAACGACTTAACCACTCACTATTCATCAAATTTACAAAGAATACAATTACCTGCCGCTTACACTTATCTCGTCTCACGAGAGGTCGGAAAACTACAATTTAAAAAATAACACTACCCATACAGTGATAGGGATCGAAAACAGCCCTCGCCGATTGTGAACCAGCGTGACAATCGCTCGCCGACAATAGGAACATTTCTAAGTTGGTTATATTCGTGATATCTCAGGGAAGTTACTATCAATCAACAATAATAAACTATGCGTAAGAACATAATTGAAACTCTCTACAAAGATTTCTTAACTAAGTTACCTTCTGGGTTTGTATAATGCTTTACACAGGACAATAATTAACAAAGCATGTCCAATATTTTGACATTTTGCTCAGAATTCTATCACGAGTGATTGATCTTTCGACTTGGGTACGTCATTGACCCACCGGTGAGAAAACCAAAAGGTGGTGACACTTATTATTCTTTTGCGATGGCGTACTGATATGATCGACGCCTACTAAGTGATAGCCAATTTTAACTCCCGCTACACGACCTTATGTCGATCTTTAGTACTGTGATACGAATCAATATAATTTCTAACGCTAGCATGACTGAACACACACTAATTTTGAATATAGGACAGTTTTAAAACATAGGATCAACTGATAATACGCGATATAATTGGCAATACTTATTGTGTGCAACTCATTTTACACCTGCCCAGAAAAAAGCGATAACAAGGTATTTAAAACTAGTGTATACTCAATATGTACAAAAACCAATTAAGATTTGAACACACCTTTTTAGCAGCTAAAAAGCTCATTGAGACGATCAATCCTGGTACTATAGGCCTACTAAAACTTAATATACAGTATAATTATTTAGGCAAGTAACTAATATATTACTCTTTTTTGCCAGTAAGGCGCCCTTTAGAGAATACCCCGATTACGAACTTTATCCAGTATGCCTGGAGAGGTATCGATCAATAAACCTACATGGGGAAAATAAACACCCAATCACACCTTATCGAGTTTCGAGCCTCAGGCTCTCACGTCTATGACAGTCATACTATCGCACACCCAACTACAGGATTTGTAAGATATTTGTCGAGCCAACTCAAGTGTTTTTTCCCCAAGATTTGTCTGTGGCTCAAGGCCTGCGTAAAATATAAATTATCAATATAGGCTTATTAAATGGGCTTTTCATTATTGTTATCAATATTAGGATGAAATAAAGGACATCTTATTTTTGCATCCAGTGAAATGTGGCTACGTCAGCTGTGAAGCGTAGGTCACTTGAGCCCAGTCAGGTGCGACGAAGCCCTATTCAGTCAAATTATCGGGGGAAGCCCCTATAAGACGGGGGTTGAGCCAATCCCTGACAGTACGAACACCCCGTAGAGCCAGCCCATGACAAGACGAACAAGAGGGAGGAAAAAATTCTCAAGACTATGTACTACTACTATACGTGAAACCTTAGTGTCTTTAAATTATGAGTGATAGTACTAGAACCGCTTTATTTATCTTATTTTTAGCAACACGCCTTACTATCCTTTCGGATTATAAGCTTATGTACCTATTTACGCTAGTGGTTTTTAGGGATTATAAAGGTTATATTTAGAGGAAGTGTACCCTAATTTACGCGGAAAGCCATTTTGAAGGGAAAAACTCAATACACCTGACCTAGATTCTAAACCCAATATGCTTATTTCAGTGTAGTAGCCGAATTTTCTACATTCCATACCAGAATCGGTACCCTCACACAACAAGAACACAAAGCGCCGGGCCGGGGTTCGATACTCTAGTATTGTACTAATTACCTACCCGTCAAACGGCATCGCAACCACGACTTCTACCGCGCTAGCCCCGTCATCCGCTACTTGAGATTCCATTAATTTTGGCCTGTGTGCACGGCTTTATTTTAATCTGCAAGTGCCCTGTTTCTATGCAACCGACCAAACACGAACAACAAGGAGGTGGAAACCATTGTTGGCGTCCCTTCCCCATGGCCGAGCACAGATTCAGTCAATAAGGTGTTTAAGTGACGAGCCAACTCACGTATTAATACTAGACAACGCACCACACTTACTTCAAACAGGTCTAAAATGTACTGAAATCTCCATTAGTCCTCAAATTACGCAACATACCCAGACATGTAGTTAGTCCAGCGCAAGGAAAGTTACATTGTATGCGCAGTCTATCAGTAATAAGGCTGCACAATTGCAGTGGCTCAAATGACGTGACTGCCAAAAGCAAATGTTGTCATAATGAGAAGGGACAGTGGATGAGCATGCGCGTTCTAAGAATAGTATCAAACTTATTTGCACAATGTTGTTACAGATAACTTTTATTAAAAACAATTTCAAAATCTTATTGTTCTGCAGTAGTGAGCAATGCTAAACTATTAAGTATATATTTTTTTGATATTAGTCTACTCATCACAGCCTATTTATACAAACTATTAATGGTTTACTTCGATATAATCGATTGTTTTGCCAATAGGTTCGCATTCTATTTATTAGTTCGAACAAGGATTATTCAACTGCTTTTGTTTAGGATGAACATAAGAAAGGTAATTAAAGAACTTGCCCCTGCATTAATTGGAAAAGGTGAAGGGAAAACCAACGTGATGAATAACATGTGGAAAACCACCTAAGGGGGACCTGGCCGAGATCCGAACCACGGCCTCTTTTCCTAAAAATACAGCTTGTTGCAAAATTGACGCAATAGACCGAACGGCAAGATATCTAACCCAGAGTAGGGAAACGAGAAATGGCAAGTTGATTTGCAGATCTTATGTGAGATAATTACAGGTAAAGTTATGTAATATTATTTTGCAGATTTGGTTAAATAGCTATAGTTTTCTATGTATAAAAATTATGGATACATACAAGAAAGAAGATTATTTAAGGGAAGGTCTAAGAACTAGGCGACTTTCTACCGTGGCCTAGTGATTCTTCTGGAGAAAGAGATCTATGGTTCGAACCCAAGCAGTGACAATGATAATCGGCTATAAAATGTGTTAATACTCCCTACCTTCTATAAGTTGAGTGGGCTGCGCGGGTTTTTAAAAGTAAAGGTTGCGCTCTACTAAATTCCAACTGGTTATTTGCTAATACATTATTTAATTTATTTGAGGTATTTAACGTGAACTTTCTGAACCTATTTATTAGATCAGCCAGCACACGACTTATAAACTAATATAAATCTTTGACAACCACTAACCTCCGGTCGCTAATTAAATCATCACTATGAAAGGGTAAACCCACATTTCACCAATGATAATTTTTTGGGCAATGCCAGGAATCGACAAACAGACACGCTACCGACTGAGCCTAGCAAAAATACGACTCATTTCCATAAAATCATTTGGTTTAAATTATTAATACCTTTTGAGAGGTTTAATTACCCTCTCTTTCACTCACACATAACCTTATTCAACTAAGTAATTAACCCGAACACAGTTAAAAACTAAACACAATTAAATGAGCGAAAATAAGAGTATGCGGGTGTTTAAAACGTTATTTGATGGTTCCAACCCTTATACTAACAATTATAGTAGGGTGCGCCTTAAAGGTGTACCTTCAAAAAGTAAGAGAAGCTTTTGAAGTTAGAGAGGCGTTTTTGTCTTACTTCATTTCAGAATATGGTGAAGTACCTTGGCAGTGGGACAAAATTTGAGTCAAACTTCCCGAAAAATAAAAAACTGTAAGTCATAACTATACTAAACTCGTATTACAATTTTGAAAAAAATACAAGCTCATTTTCCCTCATGTAATTTATATTTTTTAATAATGTTCATAAGTAAGGAGTAATAAATGTTAAGGTTATATTTTCTTGGTTGTTATTTATTCCCTTTTCCTTATTTGGTATAAGCTTTGGTACTTCCACAACGATAACATGTTTAGGTGAATCATCTTCAAATCTTATTTATAATAAAGATGATTAGTTTAAATTCTTACTATCGTAAAGTTTGGGAAATTTTAAGATGTTATTTGGATTATCCCACAAAAAGTTTATTCCAAATAACATCTCAAAATTTCACAAACTTTACGATAGTATGAATTTAAATTAATCAGCTTTATTATAAATAAGATTTAAAGATTATGTAACATCACATGTCATCGTAGTGGAAGACCAAAGCTTAAACCAAATAAGAAGAAGGGAATAAATAACAACCAAGAAGATGTAATTTATATTGTTCAGATTATGCATGTTACTAAAGCAAGCAAAGTAAAATGATGATTCTTTTTACAAGTGTTTAATGAAAAATGATTTTGCTGTACAAAATATAAATAAAAATTTAAGTTATACAAATCATATTTCACTTGCCCGATATATGTTCATTTTAGCTGCTATTTCATCCCAAATTTTGTTTTTCATCCTGGCGTTGCAAAAATTCTTGTCACTTGTGTCATACAATACACTGTGCTCTCGGACTGTCTCTACAAGTTGCTCTTCCAAAGACATTTTAAAATGGTTTTAATAATATTATAACTGTTTATAAAATCAAGTTTTATTATTCGAGAACTTATTTTTAATAATAATATAGAGACGGCGACCAGACAAACATTGTATATAAAATCCCACTGGACTTCAGTCATGTCAAGTTAAGTCCAGTCTGGTGGCTGAGGCGCCGCAACTTTACTCCAATGAATGCAGTATGTTATCCAGTTATACAACACCTTTAGGCTCAGCCGGTACCAGGAACCGCCCTACAATGAATGGACAGGTAGGAGAGGGTGGATTCCCTCCTCCCCCGACTCAAGACAACCCTACGCACGACATAGTACACTCCCCTGAGGACCGAAACATGCGAGTACTGTGTACTGTATATGCAATTTGTCCTGCGCCCTACTGTCAGTTCAGCCTACCATAGCGACAGAAAAACGTGTGCCTCACAGAGTCTCGAGCGCCTCACGACACGCCTTATCGGCGAGAAGTTGACATCAAGTCGTGGGCCCGGGTTCAATCCCAAACTGTTATGATAGCAGGGCGGCCACAAAAACTCTGAAATAAAATTTCCTGACTTCTCCGTAATCCAAAAATCCAAAATTTACGAACCAAAAACGCTCAATTCGCTATAAATAATTATATTGGAAATGCGATAAAAAATAAATTTCTGTAGACTTTGATAAAAAGTGATTTATAGGATGCAACAAAGACGATCTTCACTAGATAGTATTTTCCCTGATCGACAGTGAAATTCCCTGACATCGCCCAGATTTTTTTGGCAGTTTTAAATTCCCTAACATTTCCCTGGCAGTGGCCATCCTGGATAGATGATTGGCTCACATCGGGGTTACTACTATTCTTCCCCAGACGAATACAACTAAGATTAGTTTTAAAATCAGCCACTTTTTATAATGTTTCCTTACGTTGGTTGGATACTTCAGTGTGTGATGCTAAACAGGACAGTGGAGTTTGCACGTCATTCTTGTAGTCTATTTTTCTAACGTCCCACTCAAGACTTCGCGAGAAATACCTCAAGTATCTTGATTAGTAATGACAAATTTATTGCAGTAAAATACTCAAATGCAGATTACTTCATGGGAATCTTCTTTGACATTGTGAATTTATATTTGAGCAAATTTGTCAATACAAACACAAATATTGATCCTAAAGATAAACAAAATTAAAATGATATATTTACCACATATTATTACAAGTTTGTATTTTGAAGCCGGTACATTTGTACCCACTCCAACTCAACCCAAAATTGCTTCAAACTCCGGCTTTAAAGATCTGGTAGTAACAATAATAATACGATAAAGTGCCTAAAAGTGAAGTGACACCAATGATGCAATACAACAGTTTAATTTGAAAGTCAAGGCATTGGTAGACACGTGGGTTAAGACGTCAACCTAGTCTGGCGTTCTGCAGAGTGACCCGACAGGTGATCTGAAGCTGTGCCCAAAATTTAAAAGTCAAAAATGGCATTCAACCTTTCACTAAAAATAATCATAGCTCCAATGTTTTAAAAAGCGCATAGCCTATTTTATGAGGGTAAATGCGGGCGAACAAGATGAGAGATTGTCGAGACGTTACTGTCAGATGAGCAGGAAAACGTCTCCATCATTCTGACCCAGTTGGTAGCGATTCACCGAGAGAAGAGGGAGTAGAAAGAGGGCGAGCAGTCTACTATCGACTAAAATATAAAGGGGAGCGTTCCTTCAGGAATTAGGTCCACGGAGGACGTAAAATTCTCAGTATTATGCTCTAAAACATTAACATAAAGGAGGTCCATTCTTCAATTTTATCGACCTTTATAAAGTTATTTTTCAAGGCTTTACACAAGTAGACAACATAAAGTGTGCTATTTGGAGAATGGAGAAGTAAATTGTTACATCTGCCTTGCATCTATTGATTTGGAGGTGTTTTTTTTTAATTGTGTGATAAGTTATTTCCGGGTTTATTTTGTTTTACTTCATGACTATTTGCCAGCTATACAAAAATATATTTATCACTATGCAACTCAAAGTTAAAAACACTAATGACTAAGCGGTTTAGTTACATTAAACTGCCGTTGACAAAGAGGTTGGGGTTCGAATCCTTAACGAGTGATATGAAGGTGATCCACGCATCTTATCTCTCTGCTAATACAAGTCTATTTCCAGGGTTACCAATATTCACTTAATACAAAATTCTTGGTGTTTTCCAGGAGTTCTCATTTTTTTAGATATAAAATTTACTTGTAGGATGTCATGCGACTGGCGTTCCAAATATAGTTTTGACCTTAGTGGAGAAATAAATGCAGTCGTTACTCAACCCAGTGTTGTTTAAATCAAGAGTCCTTCTTTTGTTCCTTTTTCTTCAAAGCAAAGGTCTAAAATGTCTAAAATATTCCAGTAGTTTTAGTGAAATACCCTTCATTTACCCTGTATTTCTTCAAACCCAAAAATGTCCCCGTGTTTTACAGGGTTTCCACTCGCGTAGCAGCCCTGTTTTCCTTTTAAGTGACACTAATTGTCAACTATTATAGTAAGTATTCTAAGGTACAAATGTAAAAACCTAAACATAGCATAAAACCCACACCAGTGGGCAAACTGTCTGGACTTGTTTGTTTTCTCGGTGACGCGGAGGTTGGAAATCAAATCACCGGTCAGGTGCATTAAGGTGCTTTTCCCTAAACAGTTTCCCTTTCTCATCACACGCGAGTACGGGCATATTTTACTCTAAATTCCACCTTTCACACTGCTACCCCTTTAGTGTTAATAACCAGAGAGGCTTCACGTAGTATACGCAAATATAACAATTTCTCTAATGGGGCAGGGATGAGGAAGGAAGAGGTCTTCTTTAGCTAATATACCCGCATTTGCGTGAAATGAGAGTGGGCAACCATTTAAGAAAAAAACACCCTCAATAGACCCCAAACGATATTCAAAACCCAATCTCCTCGTCATCAGTAGGAAAGCAAGATGAACGCCTCGGACTATTGGGTCATTGAAGCGGGTCTGTTTTTTACTAAAACAAAACATTATCTTAACCACCACGGGGGGATCAAGGTTTGAATTCCGGTCGAGTGTACTGAGGGCGATTTTTCCTAAACGATTGTTCACGATCAACACAAATGCGGGTGCATTTCTTTCAAAATTACAGCTTCATAATTCCTATTCTTCTAGCGTAATTAATATATGCGTAATATTAATATTAGCACCGCGTCTTACTACCCGTTCGGGGTTATACGCACGTTAATGTGTAATGGTAGGGTGATTGTGAGATGAAATGGAGGACCTACAGTTTAACGTGGGATCCGAACCACGGTGGAGGCCTGGCATTCCTCACATTCACAAGTTGTGATTAATACACGTCTTGTCAGAGGTGAAGGAAGGGTTTGACAATCAGATAAATCTGTGCCGGGACCGAGGATTGAACCCCGGACCCCCAACACAGAAGTCTGACACCTTACCCCTAGACCATCAGGTCACCCTACTGCTACTAAAACGCGGTGGGATGTGTGTGTGTTTATCGGTGCGGGGTAGTATTAATACTTAATTTATAAACCTTCATATGCAGTACTAAAGTAGACCGGACCCGTCGCAAGAGTTCAACTCCCCTCTGCAGTGATACTGCAACAAACCCTTCACGGACGTTTCTACTACACACCACATACTTTATGATCAGCAGAACCCAGAAGTAGATAACATTGCATCTTTTTTTTTTTAAGACGATCGCAATGGTTTCGTGTATATAAACATTTTATGACAGCCTTATATATTGAAAACATTACTTTTATTGTGCATACTTTTGCATTATTTTATGCCGTTTACAGTTTATACCATTTTGTGGCATTAAAAAAAATCTAATTCAATTTACCGCAAAGACTTGAACGGTATTTAAGTGAAATTGGATTGGTTTCCTTTCGTTAAATGGTAAACTGACAGTTTGAGGTTTGGCGCTTGTCCCAAGGCAAAGCTGGGATGTGCCGGTAGAGACAATGAAACGAATAATAAAATGACTGAAAACAATAATACGAAGGGGCATTTCACGTGGACTTTCTGAACCGAATGATTTTATCAGCGCACGACTTATAAACTAACTTAAACCTAGAACAAACACAATTTCCAGCCCCCCGGCCGTTAATTCATCACTCAGAGAGGAAACCCACATTTCACTAATGATACATTTTTCGGCCATACCGGGAATCGAACCCGGGACACTTAACTCAGTAGACAGACACATTACCGACTGAGCTAAGGTGTCGGACATAAATTAATAAACCCAGCTCTCGACCGGGATCGAGCACGTGTTCCAAATACATGTGGCCTGTCTTTCCAACAAATCGGTCACAACAACAGTGTTTTGAGGGACAGATAATGTTTCAGTTTTTGTCAGCAATTAAAGATGGGGTTATTAGAACATGTTGCAAGATTATGGTATATGAGAGTCCAGTTCGATTCCAGACGAGTGCGAAGATATAGCACCATGAATGAGGGTGTTCCCTTGTAGTAAATTAAAGGTCTGATGATTATTAAATTTGGATAGCGTTTAGTGATTTAAACCCGTAAAAAAACATAGCCCCCTGCTCCCCAAACCAATGGAAAACTTAAAACTCGAATAGTTTACGCACGCATCAAACCCACTTCAACTCCGATGAATGAATTTTAAGGGCCAATTAACCGGGGGACATTTAAAAATGAGCCTGATGACGTCTCACCTTTTCTTGCCATATCCGACGTTGTCTAGCTCGATGTGTCTGTACGCAGCGTAGACCGCCATGTTAAGGACGTCACGCACACACCTACTGACAGTGCACTGATAAACAATAAGCTCACTAAAGACTTCACCTACACTAGAGAGCGCACTGCGCGAGGGGCGAAACAGAACTGACGAGGGTCGGTCGCCTACCGGAGTTTTATACACAGGCGCGAGGTACTGACGACGCGCGATAGCCTGACCCCCTTTTTCCTCCTAGCCATCATCGTCGCGACTGTCGGCTCTGTATTATCCAGTCTTCTTTTAACCCCTAAACGAAACGGTTTGTTGGATCGCTGTTGCTTGAAATTTTACTGGTTTATTTGTGGGCAAGTACGCCTGAATGACTTTTAGATGGTCGGAATTTGAGACCCCACCGAATGCCCTCAGAGTCGTTTTTCCAACTCCTTTAGGCAGATTTTGGTGAAATCCGTGTGTCCTTACATTTTACAACAGAAATAGTCTGACAGTATACAGCATAAGCCAACCCACCCCGTCAGTACACACCAGCCTGAAGGTGATCAGCCCCACGTGGTCACAGTAAACACACCATTATCGTAAGGTGACGTCAGTTCAACCCTCTCAACAACTCACCCCACGACGGGCATTCACCTTGAATCAATAGCACACGTGAGGGAGAGAAACTTTAATGCTCCCCTCCCTAGTTGTAGTTGGGGTAGTATAACACGCGTTATGTAATAAAACAAGTCTACCCTAAACCGGGTAGAGCAGTCAAACGTGTAACCCAAGTGATATCTTAATAAAAGGAAATAGTAATAGACTATAAAAAAAATATGCAAAAACGTTCAATTAAGTAGGTTAAAATAGAAGCGTACCCTTTCTAAGTCAGATATGTTATAACTATTGTATAGCTGGTGTGCATTTAGAGGATTATATAAGTGGACAACTTAATCTAGTCACAGCACATAGCACATTTGACAGAAACAACTCTGGCAGGAAGAAACGAAACATTTAGCAACTACACGCATACTTAACAGTATAACATTTTACTTTATTATTACTATTATTTTATAGGTACTGTATTCATTATTAAATATTTTATCAAAATTGACAGTTGGAGATCACATACTTGGCGTTTACATGTGTGAAAATAATTCTAATCAATTTTGTAAACCAAAAAAGTTTTTCCTATCTAAAGACTTCAACACCCAGCCAAATCTCCTGTTCGGGTTATACGCATATAAATTCTCCAAAATATGAAATTAAACCAGGACTTCAGTTTTGATGATTTTCCTAGATAAGAAACTGAAACACCCATAAAACCGACATTTTGAAAAGAGAAAGCAACCTTTAAAAAAATTATAAAAAAATACCGACCACGGTGTAAAAAAAGATTTTTCACGGCTTGAACTACGACTTTGTACTTGTGTATCGTATTTACTTTAGTTTAGATAATTTTTGTACGTTATGCCGGATAGCGCTAGGGAACTGTCGATTATAATACTGTACTCGTCCAACCTGGATTTTGTTGATTTTTGGTATATCTGTACCTTACCATGAGATGTTTAAAAATTATTTAAAAAAAAAGTTTAAACATCTTATGGTATGGTACAAATATAGCAAAAATTAATCAAATCCATGACATTAAGTTCAAAAATGAATTTTTCATTGGTTGATTTGATATAGAATGCCCCAATAGGCAAAAGAAAAAAGTTGTTAATCACAATTATTATAATCCCTCGGTTCATTTAATAAGAATATTTTTAGAGGACTGACACATAATTTTGTAAAAAATAAAACTTTACTCCACTCCCAACAAAAATATGAATTTTCTCTATCCTTGAATAGTAGCCTACAGTCTAGCTGAAAATCTTGTCTATTTCAATTAAAGAAAAGGCATCGCTAAAAGCCACAATGACGTGCAAAACCTTATAACGAAGGTAAATTAGTGCCGATTATTTCTCTGAGAAATCAAAGGCATATAAAAGTCTACACACTAATGGACTACCTTAAAGGCTGTAAAAGTGAGTTTTGAATAGAAAACTTTTGTTCTAAAATAAACCTTTTTAGCATTTTTATTGTTATAAAAACAAAACTTTAACTCTTCAAAATAATACATGCTATTGTTTTTACATAGAAATGGAAAATATAAGACAAGGTCTCCAATAAAGATTATCTTAGAATAAACGTTTGTCCATAAATAAAATATATCGGTTTCCTATTAATGATTATTTTAGAATAAAAGTCACCATCGAATGAAAACTGGTAGAAAATCGATGAGCGCTCTAAAGCGCTGAGCGACATATTTGCCTCACTCGCTAGTAAATCGTGTCTGGTATTTTAGTGCAAAATATTAATGCAGAGTTTCAATCAACGAACAAATATGCTATGCGACTAATTGCATCAAAATGTTTAAGAATAGAGTTTACCTCTTTTAAAACTCATTAAAGAGTAGGATTGGTTAAACCATTCTAGTGTTGATCCTAAAGAAAGAGCGATAGTACAGGCAGGCTTTGTCATGCCAACAAAGAGGTTGGTAAAGATTAATTAAGTCAAGAGTCATTTCATCTTTCAGAGATATAACTTGCAGTGTGTACACCACAATACAACCTTGTCACGGTAAGGACAGTATAACATAACTACCATGTAAGGCGACAATATTTCATACATGGTGTCTACTCAACTTGACCAATAAAATTCCTGACTTTTTCCTTGATTTCTTCTTAAAATTCCCGACTCAACAGTATGTCACACCCTTCTACCCCATTCCCCTTTTTTGTTAATCTATTCATAGGAAGTTTTAATATTTAAATAAAGATGTTTTTTATATTGGTATTAACAGTCTACAAGGAATTAGGAAATTATAAAATATATTACACACCTACAAAAAAAATAGAGTTTGAATAATATTGTAATTTACTGATTTAATGATTGATTATATCTCATATTTTGATTAAAACAACATTTTCCCGGATTTTTTGTCGTAATTTACCAAATTCCCAACTTATTCCCGTTTTATCCCGACCACTTCAAATTCCCGGCTAGTTCAAGTTTTTCCTGACTTTCCCTGATGGTAGACACCCTGTCATATCTTAAACAGCTATTTAGCACTTAAAACACTAAGGAATAATTAATACCCAAGCTATTAATGTAGTTAAGTATGGCTATAGCCGCATATAAACATCAAATTCTTTAAATTTAAAAATGACACCTTGACACGGGTATCGAACCCGGATAGTAAGATTAAATTTTAAGGAACTGTTCAAGAATTTAAGCTGTAAATAGGATGAAAAATCACATTTTGGAAAATATCTTAGCACTCTCGGACACTACTCAAATAACCAGCCAGACTTAAGGAATTCCATTCTCTAGTAAAATTAAAAAGTTTTCCAGGGAAAGCAAAATGAACATTTTTATGTCAATACTTTTTTAATACAAATCATTTACTAAAATAACCCAATTATTGTAATTCAGAATACAGATTAATATAATTATAAAGTTTGTGTACACTATTCTCCATGTCCGAGAACTATAAATATTGGTTGAACTTGTCAACATAATATATTGCTATTGTGTTTCAAGCGTAGGATACACGTTAGTGTGGCACCCCTGTAAAATGAAAGTCAAATGGAAGATGTTTCCCACAAAGACAAACACGATTCTCATAAATTACATGCACAAGGTTAATCAGCAAAATAATTATTTAAGTCGGAAATACATCACATCAATAATTGTACTAGCCACTGGCAAGGTATCTGATGGCAAAAAATAAAATTATAAAAACATGATAAGCACTGCTGATGAAGCCGAACGAACTGGGACTGGTTTCGAATCCCCGTCATACAAGAATGAGCCTTCCCACAAGTTTCCGGTGTCTTCGTAAGCTATTGCACGCCCACGTCCGAAGGGAAGCCATGCGAGCAGTTTGCCTACAAGGTCTAGATCTTTTTTTTCTTTAAGAAATAAAGGGTAAGTTTAGTAATCTAAGGTTCATCATACGAAAATGAAATAAAGACCAATACAAAGAGGCCAAGTTTATTTCTAGAGAGAAAAAAATGCTTGGAACTTCCACAGAAGGATAAATCTGTAGTTAGGCTATCAGGGTTGTATTTATTTAAGTTTCTTGAATCCCTATTAATAAGTTTAGTGCAAGAAGTGCATAAAAGCAATCAACTAGACGAGTTAAGGGAACAGTATAATGGCGAGTAGTTTTATTTTGGTATGCGACAAACACAGAAGTTTGTAAACACAAGATTTAAAAATGGTCAAAATGCCCAAAACTAGCACAGGAAATTGTAATGTATGAGAATCAGAGTAATACATTATCCAAGCACCTACTGGTACGAAAGAGTATAAATCCGGTAGGTCTCTGGTCATGCCCCGATTAAAACACTTTGCTAAAGCCCAAGGGGATGAAACCATTTAAGCCTAAAGATTTGTAATATTTTATGAATTTCCCTGCGCCAAAATTAACACAAGTATTGTTTATATTCGTTTATTATTGGTACTAGTAATCTGTGATTGTAATGAAAGCTTAATAATTATTTTGCTTTTTTTAAAAACAAAGTTATAGACCTTAGTTACCTTGTCTTACTATGACTTACCGCCATAGATTAATTTATAATTACATTGTTTCGTACTCTCCCGTTGATGAGCTAATGGCAAGCCACTATGCAAGTTTAGAGACTTTATCAAATCTCACCTAGTTGTGATTCACGAGGGGTGCCTCCTGGCAAGGAACCAAGGACCCTGGTATTGACCAGTATCAGGACCGGGCATGCGCTGACAAAGCGTTCATCAAGAGGCTCAGAGAGAAGGCAGGTCCCAAAACTAGGACTTGCTCTCTCTCGCTTTAGTGTAATAGCGACAAAGCGTTAATTGAACGGTAACTAGAGGCTATCTACGGTAGGAGAGGTATTAAGTATACTACTATAAAGCCACATGGCTGACTCATTCACTCACTGACATTAATGTTTACCCACTTTCAGATGAGCTAGAAACTTGAAATTTAGCCTGTAACCAACGGGAAAATTCCAAAAAGGTTTAAAATATTATTTTTTTACCCCCCGAAAAAATTCCAAATGGTGGAGCAGCTTTAAAGTCGGTGCGGACCTTTCTTTGGAGGTCTCTTGTGGCTAAACGGTAAGACCTATCAAAAAACGGATTGCACCAGACAGCTACGGATTTGGCGAGATCAACAAGTTTGGTCCTATTACTTTTTGTCTTATCTCCATCGGTTATACCTTAGATAGAGCTAAATTTTTTGGTTATAGGTAAATTTTGCACATTTTACACACATTTTTTTAATTTTCTGACACACTTATGGGACAGCTAGGATCATAAAATTTGGCAGACATATTGGCACATCCAATTGCCATAAGCGTGCCAAATTCTAGCTGCCCTATAAGTATGGAGAAACTAAAATTATGTGTGAAAAATACAATACAATAATGGTAACTTTAAGTTGTTACGTTCAAAACAACGCTGGAAATACATTAGTTTACATCTACTTGTATAGAAAACTAATGGGGGGTTTGGGGGCTCCGCAAGCAAAGCGAGTTAGTATCATAAGCGTTTACACCATTTTAATTGATATAGTATTACAAAGCAAATAATTTCTACATAGGGTGACCTTGTCACCTACATTCCTACCGTAAATGGGATTGGAGAGTCCCAAACACCTGCTGATAGACGTTAAAGAGAGGTACATCATACTGTCACTGACCCATACAGAACAAAATACATACTAATACAGTAATACTCTTTGTTAATTTAGATTTTCTACCAACTCAAACGAAGGCGCATAAACTTCCCCGCTCCTTAATTTATAATAAGATAATCAGATAATGATCAAACGATAAGTACAACTGAACTGGCTCTAGTTTATAGCTCTCTCTCTCTCTTCCTCTCAAAGTTAATACTCATGCAAATACACCCGTGTATTATTTGAGGATTGCCATTTTCAATCGAAGATAGATTGTACTGGCACTTGGTGTGGAAAAGTGCCAAGCGTAATAGAAAAACTCTCCGAGCTGAATTTAAAGGTTAGAACATGTAGATTAACTTGACGGCTCTCAGAAATATCCGTTTCTATATTTAACTACTGCTTACGTGGATGCAATTTCACACAATTTTGAATGGAGTGTCTTATTATTTCTCATGAACGTACGGCACGAGTTAATAAACGCCCCGAGAGTTCTGGGTTTAAATCCAAGACCAATGCACCTAGGTATTTTTCTATGCGTGGTTTTACATCTCCCCAAGTCAACACTGACCGATTTCCTTAAAATTTAACTTACTATTCCTGTGTCCTTTGGTTATTTAGTTCTGAAAAGTAATAAAAGGTATTTAAACATCACAGGAAAAAAAAATTGTATTATATGCCTGGACTTTACATTATTTCATACACTTGGCTGGTATAGTACCTTTTGTTTTTAATTGAAAATACGTAACTGCCGATTGACTTAAACCGGTATTTAATGATCACAAAACATGAAAAACAGTTTCGTTTTCAACCTCCTCGCAAATATGTTTTGTCGATTTGATGTCATGCCAACCGAGCTCTCTTAGCGAGGCAGAAGGTTACGGACCTATTTTTAGCTAATTAGTTAATTTTAAGCCGTCATAAAAAAACAAAGTAATAATAATTGTGAACCAAATATACTGCAAGGACTCTAGTGTGTGTATACACTTTTTTTAACTTTATAATTTTTTCCTAGCCCAGTAAGATGACAAATCAACCATAAACATAATTACTATCAAGGAAATCCTGGCAATTGCGTTGCCGAAATTGCGAAAGTGCAAGCAAGGCAAGGTAAGGTAATTCAGTTGGTTTGTATTTTCGTCGAGATAGAAGACATGTCCACCAGTAAAGGCCAGAACTGAGGACTGAGTGTATAAATACATCTATGTTCAACTTTTGTTCCCAAACCATCTTCATTAGCACATATGAAATACATTTAGGTTAACGTCGGTTGAGAAGGGCCCAAATTAAATTTGAATATTCCAGTCTAATAAGAAAGCAATTAAATTGTAGGCTAGCTTGCACATGTATGGATTTACTTTGTTCATTTATGTTTCCCCGGAAAAAAAATTGTTGCGAAAAAACCCCGTTTTAAAGCATGGATATTGTAACTGCTTAATTTACTGGACAAAGATTAAAGTTTTTCCATAGGAAATTTACCCGCATAAGTCTGGATGAAGATGAGAAAACATTGTGAAAATTTAAATATTAAGAACTATGCCGAGAGTCGAACCTTAACCGCATTCGTTAATCCATCAATGAGCCTGAAGCCTTATACAGTGTCACCACCAGTGCGGGTCTTTCAAAACGCCTTACCATTTTGACACCCGAGATCATCAAAAAATATGTCTTGAACATCGAATCGGTTAGTAGAATCATCTTTAGGCTGTACAATATTTTAGATTTTTTCGGTACCACCCTCACTACACCCGACCGGGATCGAACCACGATCTCTCTTCATCAGCAGTTTAGTCTATTGTCTTAGACCATGCGGCCACCAAAGTGGGTATTTTAGATAATGATTTGAGAACTTTGAAAGAAAGTAATTTATTTATATTTATTACATAGATGTCAAACGTAACAGCCTATATAAAACCACAACTTTTAACAAATACCCTGGCTTAATACGAGTAATTCATTCAAGTTACTTTATTTACGTATGAAATGAAATGTGTGGTATACACGGTAGGCTAACCAATCTGTATATTATACCTCTATTTTCATACCAATGGACATTCAGAACACCTTATAGAAAATATAAACACACTTTTTGCGCTCTGCATTTATAACATTACAGTTATTTATTGATATCTATCAAAAATGACGGCTGAAGATCACACAACTTTACGTGTGAATAGGTTAAAGTAGATCCAGTTGCTTTTTCTAGTCGTCAGATGGGTCCATCCGTGAAACAAAATTGGGGTACACCCTGATTAATATGGACTATAGTAAGATTCTGGTAGAAAGAACAGTAAGCCTACGGCCAGGCTTGCGACCAGGTCGCAGTAGTGTATTACATTGATTCTTATGAGGGTGGCCACGCTTGGCGACCAGCGACAGATTTCAAAACGCTTTCGGGAGCGTTTTCAGGTCGCAACGACAAATACGCTCGCCTTTATTTCTTATGGAGGTGGCCACACTTGCGTTCGGGTCGCAGCCTGTCGCGAGAATACTGGACACGTGTGTGGGTTTGCTTGCGTCATCCTAGGTTAAAATGTCGACCGATAAGGTGCTCGGGACCACTAAGCATTTTAACTAACTTTCTTGCAAGCCGTCCAGTGTTTCCCGCCCGTCTGGAGTTTGACACTCGGTAGAGTACGGTACTTAGCAATGTTTGATTGATACCGAGCTATTTATAAATGAAGTAAATGCCCTCTCTGACGTATGAGCAAAGTTCGTCAAATGAAGCTACACTCATTCTAAAATACTGAAAAAATATATTTTCAGCCTTTCTGAGTTCATTAAATAAGGTGTGAAACT
>CABFWB010001488.1:64914-82341 GCA_902151455.1 Timema bartmani
AAAATTAATGCTATTTTACCCTATCTCTAGTTACTAGCCATAGTAGTATCTAGTTATATGAAGAAGAAACGTACATCTAAAAAATACGGTGTCCACCCCATTAATATGCAGAGACGTACTTATGGACAGTTTCACCCCTTATTTAATGAACTCAGAAAGGCTGAAAATAGATTTTTTCAGTATTTTAGAATGAGTGTAGCTTCATTTGACGAACTTTGCTCATACGTCAGAGAGGGCATTGAGAAGCAAAGAACGAGAATGAATAACTCAATTCCAGTGGAAGAAAGAGTGGCGGTAGCATTGAGGTAAGATGAAACATGGATAAACAACACTTTTTACAGTAGAAATGTCTTGTTGTAAAATTTACTTGAAATTGTGTATAAAAAAACAAGTTAGTGAAAATGCTTAGTAGAGGAGTGATAACGTGGTCCTGAGCATCTTATCGGTCGACATTTTAACCTAGGATGACGCAAGCAAACCCACACAAGGGTCCATTGTTCTCGCGACAGGCTGCGACCCGAACGCAAGTGTGGCCACCTCCATAAGAAATAAAGGCGAGCGTATTTGTCGTTGCGACCTGAAAACGCTCACGAAAGCGTTTTGAAATCTGTCGCTGTCGCTGGTCGCCAAGCGTGGCCACCCTCATAAGAATCAATGTAATACACTACTGCGACCTGGTCGCGGCGACCAGGTCGCAAGCCTGGCCGTAGCCTAAATGGCATTCATAAACGTTAGTAAAACTACTTTCATATATATCATATTCTAAAAATTGAAAAATGACACCTGGAAACGGGAATCGAACCCGGGACCTCTGGCTCCAGGTTCGATTCCCGTGTCTAGGTGTCATTTTTCAATTTTCTTAATATGATATCTAGATGGAGTAAATTCCCACTATAAGCATAAATAATAGCTCTGGCTATTAATTCTTACTTTCATATATCCATACTTCAAGTAATGTGATTTATATCTTTAACTTTCTATAGATATTATCAATACATATAATATAACATTAATAATTAGGTAAAATGCTATCAATGTTGTCAGAAAAAAGTATTTTCTAGAACTCATCTTTTTTTAAAGAATCCTACCTAATATATATGACTTTAATAAAATTAACTACAACCATTTTTTATTAACGCAACAATTCCTAAGTTAAAATATTTATTTGCTACTAGAAACAGTCTACCTGGGGGGGAAACAACTAAACATCTCCTTTCAGAGTTTGTAATAAGCGCCGCTCAAAATTCCCACAAGTATTTTCAAACACTTTAATTGTAACGGATGAAATAACTCGCATACATATTTAACTAACTAATCTTTATTTTATTTTGCAATAAAAATCTTCCGGGCTGTTAGGACGTCTTTTTTAACACTTTTTAAAGAGCTAATATCAAATGCACGTGTTTCATTGAACTGACTGAATAACCGAGAAAAATATCTCTAAGCCAGGTGGTAGGATTTGTATAGCCGAACGCCACTGGAATAACACACACTAAAAACATTATTCGCATCAAAGAAGTTGAGGAATGTTCTCCTTGCATCAGTGATCAATGATTGTAAATTCCCTAAATCACCGGGTATGGGTATGGTTCTTCCTTGTTAAAGAGTTACTCGAACACCGATCTGGAACCTAAGGTATTTGAAACAATAGCCACCATAGATTTGCCAAAAAGGTCGGGCGTTCATTGACCGACGCTTATAGGAATCATAATTCAGTCTCAAGAAAGAAGTTGCCGGAGTGGATCAAACTTTCTTTTCGAGGAGGGCAAAGCCCCCTTACCACACAACATAATATTTTCTAGAAGTTAAAACATGAATAATAATTTAGGAGAGAAAAATAAAAGTGAAAACAAGCCGCACACCTCGAAACAATCAAAACATCCAAGCACACAAGCTTCTTTAAATGCGTTTTGACCATAAATAAAAAGTGATGGTTTATTTTGCTGTGATATTATTTCCCAACCTAGGGGGCGCGAAGCACTTCTAGGATGGGGCGTGGAACAGTTCAGAAATAACGTTAAAAATCATATAAATATGGAAGACTTTTTTATTTAAATCACTTTTCCGAAGTAATAAAGAAAATTATTTCTTGTGGTTTTGGCAACATTGCTTGTTTACCGGTTGTAATAAACTCTGTGGCCAGCCAAAAGTGTGCATGCACGTGTTTATTTTCAAGTTCGCAAGCCTCGGATTCGCCCCCATATTCTTCTCTCTACCCTCCCCCTAGGGCAAAGTTTCTCATTTTTTTAGACCAAAGGAGCCCTTGCATCGGAGAAAATACATTCTGAATCCTTCATAGCATGTTTTACACTAATGTTATGAACATTTAATAACGACTAGGGATAGGAGAATCTTTAAGGATATTCAAGATTCGTGGTAGGATTAGATACTCGAATCCATTACATATATTTTTCTTTTAATTTTTAAGTTAAATTTGTTTTAGGGCTCTAATACTGCCTATTGGTGGTTCAGAACCAATTATAATTATAGGATTAATTAAAAAACTAGGCCTCAGACCAGTGATTTAACACTTAACTGAATGTATGAATGTTATAATGAATGAACTATAAGAAATAATGTTAACATTTAGTTACTATTAGTAACTTATGTCTCACATTTATATTTACTCTTATGTTCATAATTTTATCAAAGAGTCAGATTCTGATTCGTAAAATAGTGGATTAAACCAAACTCTAATAACGACGGTTAACTTTTACGAGCAGAAAAGGAATTTAAAAAAAAGGGGAAATCTAACGGTTAATGAGACTGTCCACCACATGCGTGACAACACTCTCTACTAAAGTGGAACTTCCATGCCTCACACTTGCGGCAGAAGAGTACAGTGCTCTTTTAGAAAATCAAAATCTTACACTAGAATGCTTGATCGGTCGTGAGAAAAAAGTAGCTGTATAGAATTCTATGAAACGTGTCTTCATAATGATGACAAATAATCACGTGTCAATATAGAAAACAGGCGCGTTTCGAGCACCGGGTGAACTACCAATCAAGCGACGAACTAGATAAATATAAGATGTATTCGACCTTTAAACATCGTGGAAACCGAGAAGTCTGTTCTCTCGGGATACAAATGTGTGCGAGCCGGGGAAGGATGCGAAATGGAAGGATAAACAAGCCGGCCGATCAATATTATTACTTTACCTTGCAGTAATTAAACACGACGAGAGAAACTATAGCCACTGGACCAACCACCAGAATACTTGAAGAGTGTCTCCGGGGCTAGAAATGTCACGTGTGGATGCGCATGGGCGAGGAGCGCGACCCACATCCGGCCCTCGAGAAATACACAAAGACTCGGCTGCGGTCACTGGAGCGGTCCACTGTGGCTGTAGCGGGATTATCAACTGAGATGGGTAGGGGTGCCCTCACGAGGAACCCTTAGGGAGGTTGAGAAGGCTTCTGATTAACAAAATAAGACAAAAAATGTATTCCCAAGATATTTCTCATTTAATCCACGTTACATTGGTTAGATCTAGACTACAATAGCCCCGTGGCTTCTTTGGTGCTGACTGACAGTTCACAGCTGACTTCTGACAGTCAACAGTTAGGTATATACCTAAATTTTGACTATCAGAAGTGACAGCTGCTAAACACATGTTTTTGCAGATCATATGGTTCGCGTAGGGATACATAATTTGGTCTGGTAGCTTTTCAAAGCTGTCAGCTCTCAGCTGTTTGCTGTCACTCAGCACCAAAGAAGCCATGGGGCTACTGTAGTTTCCATCTACCAAGCTAAAGGGCTTTATCTCCGTACAGACTTGTGTTCCTACCCTTGGGGCATAAACTTCCAGAAGGAGACAAAAATGCATATGCACAGGAGATGCGAGATGGGTGGAAATGTGCAGGTAAAAAATAGGCAAACAACTAAGATCCAAATAATTATAATATTGATGGGTGTGCGTGCACTTGGCCTAGGCAAGGCTCGGCGAAGAATCCAGACGAGTCCTAACGCCACGGAAATAAACTTTTTATCTTCAAGATTACTTTGTGACCATGGATGTTGAATTTATCACGAAGCGCAAGGGTGTCATTCATTGCGTTATTATACTTGAAAAATAGTTTGGAAAGCTTTGTGATCGAGATAAATGATATTTAGAAATTTAGCTTTTTTTCTTTCCTAAATTAGAAAAAGTTAAAGGGACAATGAGAGATACTTTAATCCATCTGGTAATTTATTTTGAGTGAAAGGGGCGGAGAAACATACTGATTAATGTCTAATAATTTTTAACATCTTTCGAGATTTTGATTTAGGACTCATGAAGGCATCGATAGTAGTCGTGATCGTAAAAGAATGGACACATTTGGATATCAAGTGAGGGAAAAATGAAGAGTTAATTAAGTGATTCGCGTATAACACTAGATAAGTGCTGTGTTCTTCAAGATCTTGCTCCAAAGCGTTCAGCGGCAACCTCACAGTAGGAACGGTGTAATATACCACTATTAAGATGGTATCATAGGCCATGGTCTAAAGCAGTGAGCTTCAGACGATGACTAACTACATCTCTGAAACTTGTTTAACTCACGACGAGGATCAAGTTTTAGTCTTCACGTGCTGCGCAAACGGGTGATTTTATTGCGATTTTGAATTCACATCACAAATAACAAATTTCGGTTAACGGTTGTAACATCTGTAATTAAAATACTATGGTATTTAACATGAACTTTTTAAATAGAGGAGTGGGTGTATCCGCATCCGACTTGCACACTAGCTTAGCATATGACAACACCTAATACAAGAAAAGTATTAAGTATAATAATACCCACGTGGCCTACAAGGACCAATTAATGCACATTTTGAGCTTCGCGTCTTATTACCCGTCTGAGCTACCCAAATATTTACATTAACTAAATAGAGTAGAGGGAGAATTTGGGGGGACACATGTACCTGCATTTGCGTGACAAGAGTGAATGATGATTCATTTAGGTACCAGCTTCAGTGGCCGTACGGCCTAAGGAGTCACTCTCTGCTGATGACGGAGAGATTGGCGTGGTTTTACTTAAATGGTTCTAACCCTAATCTCCTAGTCACCGTCAACAAGACTGGACAAACTTGCCACTTAGTTGAGAGGTGATGAATCGCTGCAGAAACCACATACGCTCCTTGATCACACAAAATTAACTTGGACGGCCATTTCAAAGAAGTGTATTTTCAGTTATACGTGCAATATTGGTAATAGACACTTTGAAATTTTACAATATATGATTTCAAAATTCACTTCCCAATTTTATACTTTTTCCTTTACCGCAGCGTTTAATTCAAGCCTAAATCAACATATTTTAAATTAGCCAATGCACGATTCGATTATAATGGCTAGTGTAAAACAATTTCAATGTAATTCAACTAACGTGTTGGGCTTAAGCATAACGATACGTTCATTTCATTTGTGAATAATTTATTGACACCCTGTAGTGACACGTGCAGTGTATTCAATACTAGATTAAATAGTTAGGCCTATTTTTTCTTTTCTTGGTCTTACAAATATTTATTCAAGCAATTTATCTTTTGTTTGTCTTATTTGAAGCATTTTCTTCTAGAGATGTTTGTTCGAGTCTGGTAAAAAACAACAATTATTATCTTAGTAAATAACTTTTAGTCTCATCTAAAGTCTGTTCATCGTAGGAATTGTTTTCTGAAAGGCCTTTTTCCCTACCAGAAGTATATTATATAATAGGATATTCGTAGGAAAAAAGACCTTTCAGCGAGTAATTCCTACCATGAATGGAGTATATATATTCTTGATAGCAGATATTTTATTTTGTAACACACATTTTTACAATATCAAGAGAATAACCCCCATTATCATATTTATAGATTATTTGTCTAGTGTAACACAAAATTTTTTTAATTTTCTTTAGCACCGCGTCTTACTATCCGTTAAGGTTGTACGTATGTCTTATTTACGCTAATGTGCTAGGAATGAGGATTCATAAATTTATAAGTGTACTCGCATTTTCGTGGGGTGGGAGTGTAAAGCCATTTAGGGGCTATGTACATCAGATCATGATTCGAACCTTGATCTTCCCATAATCGAAAATCCAGTATATTGTAAGATTGACGACTTAAAACATTCAATCGACGAAGCTGGTTTTATCTCAATGATTTTCTAAGAAAAAGTTAACCCACAAATATTTGACCTGTTTGTTGATTTATTCTCTCCGCCTCATCACTTTTATATAATTATTAATTACACATGATGTTTAAGGGAAGACAAAGGGGATAGTGGGTGGGGTGAGGGGAAGAGACTGAAGCAGAACGTGGGAGAAGCATGGCCACATGTTTTCAAAGGGAAACTTGAGTTAAAATTAAATATTTGACGTGCAATTTGTGAAGTTAAGATTATATCAGAACACATCCTACAGCTAGCTTTACACAAAAGAAAACCACACCCTCTCACCATAGCACGAGAAATTTGCGTAGGAGTCATTCCATGTCAACTCACCCAGGGGTGGTTGCTTGACCGTCTAGTTAATTTTTTATTTTTTCACCCTAGGTGGCCTTACTCCTGACCTGCACATAAATATTTGTTTTATCTGCCACCATCTTGGATTTACACCCATTTTACTTCAGCGCGGTTAAGCAAAAATGAGCGTTTGAAAAGGTTTTTTTAAAAAAAGACTGCTGTGTGGTTTCTATTAAAGATAAGAAGTTCTGGTTTTCATTGCTTTAAGCTATATCTTGAATAATAGTAAATTGAATATAATTTTAGAAACAAAATGTTTAAGAAAGGTTGCACTGTGAAAAAAGTAAGAATTACATATAACATAGCTTTAAAAAAATATTGTTTTATCTATTTTAAATTATTTTTACCATTATAAAATTTCTAGATTATAAAATAATTTTAGGCCTATTATAATTAAAAACAAAGATTTATTTTACCATAGCTGGAAACCCTTACAGTTAAAGCTCTTGCACAAAAAAAAACATCCTGTGGTTTCAAACCCTTTTGATTTTACAGACCTCTAAAATTGGCCAAATTGATCATTATGATGGCTAAATCTAAGCCCATTAAAGTCCAAGTTACCAAAGTATTATCCCACATGTAAGTACATTATCTCTAGTTTAAGGCAATGAAAACCAGAACTTCTTATTTTTAATAAAAACTACACAACAACCATTTTTTGAAACCTTTTCAAACGCTCAGTTTTGCTTAACGCGATGAAGAAAAATGGGCGTAAATCCAAGGTGGCAGATACAAATTTTTAACAAAAATATTTTTTAGCAAGTCAGTAGCAAGGCCACCTATGGTGAAAAGATAAAAAATTAACTAGATGGGCAAGCAACCAATTAATTTAAAATTGGGTGATTTATCATGGAATGACTCGTAGCTAATTTATACCCCGCTATAATATTCTAGCCACATATACCAGGAGTTGAGTCAAGAGTTCCCTGTAGTCAACTTTTTTTTACTAACAACTCTGTCAAGATGTGTATTAATCACAACTTGTGAATGTGTGGAATGGCAGGCCTCCACCGTGGTTCGGATCCCACGTTAAACTGTAGGTCCTCCGTTTCATCTCACAATAACCCTACCATTATACATTAGCGTACGTGCGTACAACCCGAACGGGTAGTAAGACGCGGTGCTAATAATAATCTACTACCAAGCCATGGGGACGGCCTATATAAAGTTAAACTTTTCGATGTCTAGTAAGATTTTTTTACAGAGGGAATGATAAAACATCCATGAAAACGCAGAGCAGAAACCTTGGCAAAAAAAACTGGAATCAAACTAGATTCTACAATCCAAATCTCTGGTCAACAAGAAAAGCCAGGTGGAAAGTTTTTGCAACAAGGAAGCGGTATGGATTCTCGCTCCATTGAAGACGACCAAGCAAAGGCGGGCAGCAGAGCGATGCTAAGTGCAGGTGTTACACGGAGCAAGAGAGACCACAAGAGTCGCGAGTTCGACAACCAACACAGTCGCAAACTTGCGGGAGGCGTGATTTTGAACCCCACCGCCTGTGATTAGCTCCGTTTTATAGAAGACCAGGAAATAGTACTAACTAAAGTAGCTTAATTCAAATGTTTGCTAATCCCGTATTATAAGGCAAGCTTAAGATCGAATTCCGGTTAATGTTTAAATATATTACTTTTAAAATACCATTTCTAGTAGACTATATAGAGAATTAAAATGTTGAAATATGTAACATTGGACGTATTACAATATTGATGCTCCTCCACATATTAAATAACCGATGAGCTACCATTCAAAACGTGATGCGAGTGATAAAACACCGTTTAATCTATCTCCAGCTGACAATGTGCCATCATTCGAACTACTTCTACACACACTAAAGTGAGGGTCCAGCAGGGATTTGGATGGTTCTGTCAGACACCGTAGCAACTTTCCTCCTTCCTTTTATCACGCATATACCATGACTTTATATATTTTTTCTAGAACATTTAGGCTTACAAAAACTCTAATACTGAACCCTAGCTACTACCAAACATTCATAAATCCCACTAGAAAGATTATCAGGGTTGACTCACTAAGTTTTGAAATGTCCTTACTGTTCCAAGTTTTCCAGGAGCTTATCAAATTTGATTTATCAGTACCTATAAAATGTAAATGTAAAATAGCCAACATTGACCAAAAGTAAAATATATTTTATAGCTATCAAAAGTGACAGTTTAAAAAGATACGACACCGAGGTTCAATCACGACTGACTGCACTCAAGTTGGTCTAACTACTAAATTGTTTTCCATCCTCCTGCTAGGCAAATGTCGACGCTTACTCATCTCTTTCCTTTAAATTTCTCGAATGTGTCTGTAAAAAAAACAACTTAATCGAGCGGTCACCGCTGTTAGCAATGATAGTGCTAACATTTGAGAATATAGGGTGTCATGTGGTCAGCACAAGTCCTTAAGTCGTTAATCTCGGTTTTCTAGATAGGAGCCACTACTTATTTATTGAACTATTTCTTCATTTGTCTTCAAGAGGTTGAGTTTGACCCCGTTCCAGACCTATTACTTCATATAAAATTCTAGAAGCGCCGGGGATTGAACCCAGGAACCACTAAACCAAAGAGCCGATCTGTGTTTGTAAATATAGCTCAGAATGTCTTTAATCTCTGAGGTCGGTGACCTGGCGGTCTAGGGGTAAGGTGTCAGACTTCTGTGCAGGGCATCCGAATATTACTTAAATTAATTCCCATATAGTGTGTATGTAAAGTCACATGATCTTTAACTGTCACTTTTCATAGATAGTATCAAAATATCTATTAAATTCATCGGCAATAAAAATGAGTACTTTTTAAAATATCGTTCCACCTGACTCCAACAATATATGATCATTTCACAACTTTCCTTATCGGTCGGTAGACACTCTAAAATATCGTAGCATCTCTTGATTTTTTAAATTAATTATCCATTGCATAGATCACCATCAATTACGTTACACATGTTTAATGAATTGAGGGCAAAAAGAGGTTTGTTTTCAGGGTCGTTGGGGCAAGATTCGTACAAAATCTGCCAGTCCACACTATAAAATTAACTTGAGACACCCGTCAAACTTCTTATCAGCTCTTACAGTTTACAGGTTAATAACATGGGCATTTATAAGTCCGTCAATGAAATAACCTTGAAGGGAATAGTGACAAGATAGTAATTAGAGTATTTCTTGGATTTTACGACAGGATAGGTACTAGCTATGGACAACTAAATTACACAACTCCATTCGATTTAATTACTTTAGAACTGTCGCAAAAAAGAATAAAAGTAAAACAAAAATATATAATGTGCAGTTAAATGAAAGCATCTTAAAATTGATACACAATTGAATCTACATTTGCAGGCGCTTTATCCTTAAAATCAACTACCCATGCCCAATTTTTTTAACGGCTAAAAGAGAGAAGAATGAGTGTTTGCATTGGTTGAATGTGGCTGATGAATGCAGAATTTATCAGAGGAAGTGTACCCTAATTCGCATGAAGAGATAATGCAAAACCATTTAAGCACCTGTCGATATTCCCAGTCAACGGCAAACTAGACCAGCCTAGCCTTTTTCTGTTGTTTGTAAACAAGACTCAACTTCAGGTTACAAGTTTACTAGAGCTGTTTGAGGATATATAATTATACGTAAAACCTTAAGTTCTACAGCTGTCACTTTTGACAGATATCAATGCTAATTTAATAATATAGCTCTATTTGTCAATGTCGAGGACAAAAACACTTTTTCTAAACCTCCCACAGGACGATTATAGTTTTTTTAAGGAGGTAACCATAATTGTATGTAGTCGTAACTAATCAAGGCACACAGGTGAGTGCAGGAAAAACACATGTCCTATTTACATTAATTGGAAATATCAATGTGACCTTGTATACCTATCAATTAAGTGAACAACATATTGATGGCGACTTAACAATTTGACCCAAACATGAGAATGCGGTGTCAAGGTCAAGCTTAGGGTGGGAGTGTAGGGTACACGAGCTAAGGGCGGTATTCGTGCAGATTTAAAACTTTTTGGCCAAAATAGATAAATTATTTCTCTAAAAGAAACAAAGTTTAATTTCCCTAACATGGCAACCTCAACAGTCGACTGCCCTTAACTCGTGTTCCCTAAATTCCCACCTTAAGAGATGGATTACAGTTTGAGAGACGAGTTCGAAACCTGGCGAGCTATTATAAATAATAAGTCTTAACGAGGAGTGAAAGCAAGCGGTTTGAGTGATTAGATATCATGAGTGCGACATTACGAATTAATAACAATTGATAAAAAAAAAGGTCAATAGCCGGGTGTTATCTGCCAAAGATAAAACTAAATGATAAAAGGAGCCTGTTGAAGAGTGATCGTATCATATTTACAGTAGCCATCAACGTTTTGAACGTCAATACGTGAAAATAAACGTCAGTGTTGATGTAGTGGTTAGCATTCCTGACTGATCCAGAACTCAAGCCGTGGGGTTAAGTTATTTCAATCAATGATTTCCCATCCTGCCTCGCGACTAATTTCTCTTGGAGAGTAGGTCTTACCCCACGGATAACCCGTCACTTAGGTAGGTAATGCGGATAAAACCAGACGTCGTACAGTGGTGCGGCTTCTTATCTTCTACTTTTAAACCATACAATTGGAATAGTGGAACCGATCCCGATTTCTGAGAATAGTGGAACCGATCCCAATTTCTGAGAATAGTGGAACCGATCCCAATTTCTGAGAATAGTGGAACCGATACCCAATTTCTGAGAATAGTGGAACTGAACCCAATTTCTGAAAATAGTGGAACCGAACCCAATTTATGAGAATAGTGGAACGGATCCCAGTTTCAATGAAGAAAACAGCGCTTCGATCGTTTTATGGTGCAAACGTTATCCCTAATCAGTTATCTAATTTCTCGGTTAGTCGACAACGAGATGCTCTTAAATTCACCTTTTTCCTTAACGCTTAGATTTGCTAGCTTAAAAGTTAAGTGAAAGTGATTTTACTATCCGGACAGGAGGATTCACAAATGCATTATTTCAAGCTTCCCTAGATCCACGGAAATCCTTCTATCATCAATGGAACCCTGCCAGAGACAATCTATATAACTTGTCGGTGAACTTTTCCAAACAAGGCAAATAAGTGGCAGTAAGTCAAATGAACCGGATTAGATTGTCAGGAAGATCAGCGTCAGTCCGGAGTGATACTAAGAAGCTGCATTGAAAAACAACTCTCCTCCCTAATGCAACCCGCCGAGCATAAAAACTCAACTTTTAGACACCCCCTCTCTTTACCACCACCCCCTCTTTATTATATAAAGCCCTTGCCAATTGACTTTCATTAATATAGCGGAAAACATTTTCGGATGAAAACCCTACCTCTAAAGGAGAATAAACGAACCGGGAAGTTTGTACATTGCGATGTGTGATAGTGCTAACTATCTACCGTGTTTGATATGATATAATAATAGCCGGGGACGTGAGAAAATCCGCTCTAATTATAGCCGAGGTAAAAAGTAAAATCATTATTAGTAGCCGTAGTCCAATAAATGACTGTGCTGATTTAATTGTGGCCGGGACATGGGTATTCCGATCATTTTCATAAGCCTCGCAATACGCAATTTTCCTAGTTACCCTCCCCCATTCTTGCTTTTCAACTGCCCTGACTTCAACTCCGGGCTGAGCTTTCCTAGTAATTACCGCACTTTACTTCGTGGAAGGACCATGTCATTCAACTTTCTTTTTTCTTTTTATTTTAGCTGGAGCTCCAAAAGTAGTATTATAGATGGGGTGGAAAGTAAAGTTGTTTTTTTACAACTGTAGCAACTATGACGGTGTTTACGATAAAATAAGATAGGTGAAACTCAATAATTTATTTTTATTTAACCTAAAGTGTAGGGATCAAAAGGGGAGTTAAGAAATGCACCAGCATTAACCTGAGATAAAGGAGAATTAGGTTAAAGCGTATGTTTTATCACCTTCCAACTAAGCGAATGTTTGGGCATATATTTAAATATCATCCCCATTTCGTTTTAAATTTGAAAGTTTATCAATGGCCAGCAGAACCACTTGTCAGAGCGCCTGGTTTTTCACACGTTTTAGAAAGTCAAAGAGGCGTTGCAACAAAACAGTCTTGTATAAATAAACGACCGCAATACCGCACGTCGGGAAGAGAATGATACCACGGAAAAGACCCGAGTTTAGCGATGAATACAGTTTACCGTAGTCTAATAATTTCAAGAGCAATCACCAGAAGAAGTGGAGTAGTGGGCTCGTTAATTCTCGACGTCGAGCAGTTGCTCACTCAAATGTTCCGGGTCACTACTTTAATAAATTACTTGACAGAGTCCATTACGCCTATCCCCTAATGATCTGAAGAACCAAACATTCCATATCCTAGATGGAAATGTACATAGGGCGTCATTAAACTTTAAAAAGAAACTAAAACTGGTACATTTCCTCCTCCGGTAGACGCTGGTATATTTTATATTTTACACCGTTATAATCAAATCTAGTTTGGCATACTTTGACCTAAAAACTTGTAAGTATAAGCCAATTAAAGACGTAGAATGTTGATATGAAGTGGGCCCAATTAACAAAGACTTATTTAATGCTCACACGACCCAAAGTATTAAAGGAATGAAATCTGCCTTAGCCATTTATGGTCTTTTCCCTGATAGGACTACAAAATTGCCCGATTTTCTTGGCAGTTTTAAATTCACTGACTTTTCCGGGTTTTTCCCGTCTAACCATTCTGTTATAGTAAAACATTTTCAATTATAACCGCAAGAAAATTTTGAATTTTATAAAAAAAAAAAAAGTTCCTCCTTGCCGTGTTCACTCTCTGTCAGTGTGCGCTTAAGATAATTTTAACTCCATCTGTTTGAAGTGTGAAAATATATCATCTCAAGGTGGACTTTTACCTCGCAAATGTAATTTAACAGAAAATCTTGCATTTTTTAACATTACGAAACACGTGGCAAAGCTAATGAAGGGACCATTTGCTCTCGGCAGGTTTTAAATTTTTTTTTTATAGTATTAAAAGGCCTACACAAGTACACTATTATGAATATACAATAGTTTTCTTCTCTTCAAATTTGAGTTATAACGTCTTTAACTTTAAAAAAATAATTTATGATCGCTGTAATTTACTATAAGTTTTACTTTATCAAATTATGCCTTTTTATTTATTAGATAAACTATATAGCATGAACTAGCAATTTTGGAAGCGTTGTATGAGGACTCCGAATGGCTAAGTACACTCTGTTTACTCTGAAATGAGAGCACTCTTACTTTGAGGAGCCCCACTACGTTTATAAGCTGCACCAAGGTAGAACGATACCTCTATATTAAATGTTTTTCAAGTCTATCTGGGCCATTCAATTCCAGAGAAATTGTACAAGTGTCCCTGTAGGAAATGATCCGGTCAGGTGTAAGATGATAGCGTGGGGTCTGAAGGGGAGAAAGACAGGAGTATTATGTTTGACGCCGGCAGCGACACAAGCTATGAAGCCCTGAATGAGGAGGGTCTCTGGTTCCAAGCCTGCACCCAGCGCACCCCGGTATCGTTTATCAGCGACGGCCGGATATGGCTCTAACCCCCTAACGGAAGTGTGTCAGTGGTGCCATTTGCACAAGTTCTCGCAAAAGAGAGTAGATTTTTAATTAATAGTAAATTAAGTAAAGTAACATCCAATACCCGACGGGCACGCGCACTAATGTCAAGCTTCTTTCGTTTGGTTTGCCGGGGTCCGGATCCAGGCCGGGTGTATTGAGATTTCCCCCCTAGTTTTTTACTCTTCCTTTACAAAAATGAGGGTATATTTAATGTTAAATCTACATTTCTATTCCCTGTTAAACTAGTGTAATCAAATGCTTATAGACCGGATGGGTAGTAAAATGCAAACTAATAAATTAGTTTTACTTTTTTTACAAGAACAACTATAAAATCGCGAGATTGGCTGAATGATCTTAACGACAGGGGTTCTAAGTTCGAACACCACCCAGTGTCTTGCTAACGTTATTCCTCATCCCTTAAATTACACCATCTCTTCAATATCCCCTTGGATTTTATATTCATGCATAAAATGGCATTTGATTGAACACAATCATATAAAGATATTGTCAAAACCTACAAATTATTAATATTGAACAATTCTGAAGCCACACGAACTCTGTTTAATTACTTCTAATGTATAATTCACCGATCATTCGACCTATATTAGAGGTATCGATGGTAGCCTAAGTAACCAAAAAAAGGAGCAACCAACCTCATATTCAACCGTAACCGTTTGTTAATCGATATATTAGAAGAATGATCGAACGGGCCCACCTTGAATCGAACCAGAGAACCCCCATGAAGCAAGTGGAAGATTTCACGGAAGAGTGTAATTCCACTCACATGTGACAACTGATAAAATTAGGGTCCATATTCCTTGGCAAAAAAAAGTTACCAATTTGACGGTCAAATGGGTGCGTCACTTTCAACCGCAGGACGGGATCAACAACTCTTTCTGAGGATTGTTCTTTCTCCTTCTATTCCATAAGCCAACGTGAATAGTAGGATAAGAGCAGGAAGAAACTGTTAGAAACTACAAATACATTTTTGTACGGTAAACATTGAAAGCTTTTACTAAATGTTTAGTGTTATTTTATAATACATATATTCAGTATTGATAAAAATAATCCAAAGTGACAGCTGCAGATCACACAACTTTATGTATGAATCAGTGAGAGTCAATGAACCCCAACCCTGCCGGTTCGCTTTGTTTTGCCGCCTGGAGATGTAGGGTGCCCTTGAGGGCCTGACAAGAGTTCGACAGGCAGGACGGAGCTGTTTGAAACAAACCTCCGGGCCTCGATTGGCCCCGGAAGTCAACAACAATGCCGCGGTGTTATTTCGAGTGTCGGAACAGAAACAGCGCCACGTGCCCCTGTGACGGAAATGGATTACTGGCGGGGGCTCCCTCACCGCGGCAGGAATACCCGTGGGCGCACTTTCTGAACGCATAGAGGACAATGACATTACCAAGTCTCCACGAGGCTAATCCAAGTGACCTGTCTCACACGACGCTTGAAAAACAATTTGCATAAGGTGGCGTCCATTTTAAGCTCGCATTTCAATAAATTTATTTCCACACTTAATTATTACATCAGTAAGACTCTGTTAGTCCAAGATTTCGGATAATCCGAACAAGCTTCGGTCCCAATTAATTCGAGTTAGCAAAGTTTTTATGTAATTCAAGAGGGAATGTAATAACTGACAAAGAACTAAAATCTACTATTATTAGTCATTAAATGACAAATATTATCATAGTTTAAAAAATAATAAGACAATAGTGATTAAATGTCTTATAGGAAAATTCGATTTTTTGTGGGGGAGGGAGCATGAGAGAATTCATCATGTTTGCTTTCATAGTAATTATTATTTTTTACTTCGAGTCTTAGTGCACATCCCGATTATATGCATTCAATAACACTTCTGGGCTAGGGTTACGGTAGGTTTAATTTAGAGGAACCCGCCTCGGTGGCGTAGTTGGCTAACGCGCCAGTCGTGTTGAGCTCGACCGCCGAGGACGGGGAGATCGAGGTTCTAATCTCGGTCGGGTGAACTGTGGAGGTTTTTACTAAATGGTTTTCCACTCTCCCTCCACGCAAATGCGGGTTCACTTCTTCTAAATTCAACCTTCCCAATTCCTAATCCATTAGTGTAATTATTACTTAAGCGTATAACCCAAACGGGTAGTAAGACGCGGTGATAAATAAATAAAAATAAAAAAATAGAGGAAATGTTCCCAGATTTCCATGGAGGGAAAGTGGAAAACCATTTGAGGAAAATCTAACTAAAGTACACCCAGCCTAGATTGGAACCACGACCTCCCAGTCAGCGGCAAACCAAACTGGCTGATGAGCTTGACATTTAGTCCGCGTGCCCGCCGGTGAAGGTCAATTTACATATTTTAAATCCAGGCCAAGTTTTCCCGAAATGACTTTCCCCCTTCCCTCACTCACTCTACGCAGATACGGATACACTTCCTTTGAAAGGCGGGAAGTGTCATCACAGCTAAGCTTAATAGTAAAATAATAATAATAATAATAATTTGTTAGTATGTCAAAGTGACAAAAAGTGATCAACATGAAAAAATGACAAATCTAATGAAATGACAAACATAAAATAACTATTCAGAATCATAAACGTGTCTATCATCTTGAATATTTCAATAAATCTGCCATCAGTAAACTATTCCTTTTGTATTACTAAGAAAAACAAATACATTGTCGCAATAAGATAATATTCAAATTTAAGTAATCAATATTTTGTAGGCCTATATATAATAAAATCAAAATCACTTTAAGGCCTCAAGGCAGGTCAATTACTGGTACCAGAGAAAAAGGTTCACAAGTTTAAAAATCTTAGTAGATGAAAGATATAGCAATAAAAGTTAGAACATGAATGATATGTAGTAAAATAACTCTCCATACTATAGAATAGTGCATGAATAGCCCACAAGCAGTGATTTACTCGTAAAGTCTGTTCAGCGTAGGAATTGTTTTCTGAAAGGCCTTTTTCCCTACCAGAAAGCTATTATATAGTAGGCTTTTGGTAAGGAAAAAAGAGCTTTCAGAGAGTAATTCCTACCGTGAATGAAGTATAGGTACCTAATTACAGTTCGGTCCAATCTTGTCCCTCGTTTCGAAGTGTTTTGAAGTTTCACGGAGTGTACTAAATCTAAAGTTGACACGTGAAGAGAGTCGGTATCATGTACCAGTGAAGTCTAGTATCACAGAGAGGGAGGGCTGCCTCAAGGTATGACCATATCACATATAAATATCAAGTTTAAATAAAATTCACTTAGGTCTAACAGTTTTGGCTATAGCCCTTGGTAGGCGGGCAGACAGTAAAATACTTTTTTTTTAGTTCGGGGGCACATAAAAGTCAAGCTCTTATCATAAACTCGAAGACAAAATTTTCACACTTTCTCTACGGGGGGG